>JAJHZJ010000244.1:9945308-10127511 GCA_023548195.1 Bettongia penicillata ogilbyi | reverse complement strand
GCTTTTAGTATTCTGATTTTATAGTGAAAGCAACGGAGGCAGAGAGAGTTTAAGTGACTTACCCAGAGTCACACTACTAAGCGTCTAAAGTCAGATTTTTGAACTCCAGCCTCCCTGACTCCAGGTCCAGTGTTCTACCTACTGAGTCACCTTGCTGCCTCTAGAGATAGGGAAAACAAATGTTAACAGAGATCATTCAGCTCTGTTCCTGACTCTATGGACTTTTTTCTCCACCATGATCCAGAAACTTTCTTGCCCTGGAAGATCATTCTGCCCCGTAACCCTGTGCTCTGATCGGTCAGTTACTCCTAGCATCTCCTTTTTGAGGAAAGCTCCCAGGTCAACATAGTTCACTCCTTCATTCCCTTTTCCAGTTTCCTTTTATGTGGTACCTTCTCTCTTAGAAGGTAAATTCCTTGAATGTGGCACTATTTATCTTCTTGCTATGTTTGGATTCCCAGGGCTTAGCACATTGCCTGGCATATAGTAAGAGCTTAATAAATGCTTATTGATTCATCAGTGTAAACAGACACCCCAACTTACATTCTCCTGTCCTCCTGTCAAGATTATTTAAAAAGTACTGATTTTAATAACAGTTATTACATAGTTATTACCAATTCTTGCTGTTCTTATCACTAGGCAGTTTCTCACATAGCATCTTTAGAAAGTGGGAAAGATACTTAAGTCAATTCAACAGATATTTACTAGGTACCTACTCTGTTTGAGGCACTATTCTAGGCCCTCAGGAGACAAAGATGAAACTGACAGACCCAGACTTCTAAGTATAAGAGAGTTAGATTTTGGACTGAGAGCATAACATATGGACAAATTAAAGCAGGTAGAAGCCTAAAGATACCATAGTACTATTGGGAATAGGGAGTTAGGCTAAGAGTTTATAAATTGTGCGTTCAATAACAACTAATATGACCTAAGTCTAAATGTAGGATAAAATCAAAAAAACCATTCTCTGGGAACCAAGGGAGACATGACAAACTGGTACCCAACCAGGACATTTATGAATTAGGTGCAAATATGCATGACTAAATCCAAACAAATTTCAAATATGTTTCCAATGATATATGGTTTCATATTTCCCCCTTATTAATTGAATTGAATTTTCATGGAGGATACCAACTCTAATCCACTATTCTCCATGAGGCAATTTGTAGCGATAATAATGATGCAGAAAAAAAGAAAAGAAAAAAAACAGGCTATCAATAAAATACTAAACAAAACACACAGAGGACAACAGAACAGAAGGGGCACAGATAAACTAGGCAGTTTTAGTACTATTGAGTTAAATTTAATATGCACTTTAAAAAACAATCTTTTTTTTTTCTGTTCTTTGTTGCCGTATTGAAACATTCATGTTAGGTGATATTCATGAAGTTTGTAACAAAAAATTATGTTAAAAATGAAATATAGCATGGGCTGCTTGTAGCCACCATGAATGAATGGTAATGTAATATAATGTCTAAAGTGTTGTACTAAATGCTGAAGATAAATATAGAAAAGCAAGCCAGTTCATACTCTTAGTGATCTTACATTCTAATAGGGGAGAAAAACCCATATAGGAGGTTTCAGCAGCAAGTCAGATGGAAAGTTCCCATGGTCCTTGGAGTACAGAGGATGGTAATGTGTCTTTAATGTCTTTTCCTCTGATAAAGCCATATTCATTTCTAATAGTGAACCATTAGAAGGTGCAAAGGACTTTGATAGCTAGAACTTTCTTTTTCTGAGTCTCTAATAATTGTGGCTGCTGAAGCAGGAGCTTACAGCACATGCAGAGAAATTTGCCAGTCTGTTTCTCCACAAGGATTATTTCCCTGGATGATGGCTGTGGGTGTACATTCAAAGCAGGGCCAGTGGTCTGGGGGACCCTGTCTTTACCAGGGCTCTTGGACTTATCTGTGTTTCAATGGTAGTTGGTCAGTGGGTTGGTGTTGGTGGTGTTAAAGATGATAGCCCCTTTGCCACAGGGATATTCCCCTGTATGACAGTTGAATGTGGCTAACTTAGAAATTCGGTTAGTTGCTTGGGAAGTGCTACTATTCTCTGAACTCTTGAGCTCAGGGTCTGGGGCTGTTTCCACTAATAGAAGTAACGATGGTGGTTTTCATTCATTCATTTATTCATTCTTCATCTATGGTAGGCATAAGTAGGCTCTAATATATTTTATTTTTAATATACTTTTTTATTATGAATTTTTCATCTACTTTGTTTTTTATATGTGGATTTTTTGGTCAATGTCTTTCGAATAACAATTTCATGATATTCTGGGACCTGATGCAATTAGTGTAATTGTTGATGTTCAGTTGTTTTTCAGTCATGGCTAACTCTCTCTGACTGTATTTGGGGTTTTCTTAACAAAGATACTAGAGTAGTTTGCCATGTCCTTCTCCAGTTCATTTTATTGATGAGGCAAACTAGATTAAGTGACTTGCCCAACTGGTAAGTGTCTGAGGTCAGATTTTAACTCAGAAAGATGAGTCTTCCTGACTCCAGGCCCAGCAGTCTATTCACTGTGCCACCTAGCTGCTCCCAATTAGCATAATATCATGGACAAACAAGAACATCTGGAGAATATCATCATCAGTGAAGAATTCCTTTTCCACTTGGATCTTTTCAAGACCTTCCACAACAATGGTGGACAACTTAAGTTAAACACACATTTTTTTTCTGTTTCATGCCACACTTGTGGTTAATAATTATGGAGATTTTGAATAGCAATCTCTGAATCTGCCTCTATCAAGGAATCTTGTATGATCCTAACATATGAATTTGAGACTTCCTGTTGGAAGTCAATAGCTGTAATAATCCCAAGGCCTTACCACCACAGTGGGACACTCCAGTGAGAAAATATGGCAGCCAGTGTCTTCCCCCTTCTTTCTCCCCTCCCTTTATTCCAAGTAATCCTTTAAGGCTATATTTTTCTTTCTAGCCAAATATGTTTTTATAATAAAAATAACAACAATATCAACAACAAAACACTGTGTAGTCTTTAATTCTCTACACCTTTCGCCTTGAGGGAGAGATAAGAGGCAGACCATGCCAGGTTAATCAGACCACCCTCACTGCCACCAATTCCCTTGAGATGGGACAAACTAAGAAAGTGACAAACTAAGATCTGGATCCCAAGAGCTTTTGGAATAGGAGATCCCACACACTATAAGCCTTGTTTTCAGCCTGGGCCCAGTGGCCACCAATTAGAGAAGAATCAATGTAGAAAAGGGGTCTACCCTTCCTCACCATCACCAATACCAACTGTTGACCAACTGCCATTAATTGGACAGACAAAGAGCCCGAGGAGTGGAAGCACTCCATCTCTGATCACCAGTGCTACTTTCAGGTGAGCTCTCACAGCCATCATCCTGAGAAATCACTCCCAAGGACATGCTGCTTGGCAAACTACTTCTGTGACTGTTATAGTCATAACTATAGAAGACCGAGAAAATAAAGTTCTCTCTACCAAAATCTTTGGCACTATTGAATGATTCAACATCAGAAACTGATGTGATTTTATTGATGGAAATGTCTTTAAAAATGACATTTAAAAATTACATCTGTTTTACCACTATACCCTAAGGCAATTGTACCTTTCTATCTGATTTACAGCTAAAACCTGTATGTTTTGTCTCTTCTATTAGACTATGAGTATAGTCTATGTAGAATACATATTTAAAATATTTGAATATGTTTTTACAGATGAGAAAAGATCACCTTATTTTCCACAGTGGGTGCTTACTAATGCTTTTTCCTTTACTTATTCATCCATGTTGTTTAAAGTAGAAAATCATTTATGTGTGTGTTCTCACCTTAATTTCATCTGGGATCTCTGAATAAATATTCTATTGAGAATATAAAGTATATGAGTCAGTACCTACTGGTATCCTTTCTTTTGGGGGTATTAATACCATCTGTGACTTTTTCAATTCTTTTAGCAGCTCCCTTTCCCCAATATATCTTGTTAAATGATCTTTCAGTGTTTTCAAGAACGTATAGCTTCCAGTACAGATTTTCTTGATGTGGACCTGAATTAATTCAGCTACTTTTTGATGCTTCATTTTCTTAAGTATCACTTCTACTTTCTAATTTAACCTCTGGGGATGGAGATGTCCTTAGCTAAAGAACTGCTGTTTGGCTTGAGGACTGGGCCACTGGGTCCATTCTATTTCTACTAAAGAAAGGGTCCATCTATTCTGGAACTGCATGCATAGTTCAGATGAGGTTCAGTCCTTGAGAAGGCTTGCCTCTAATGAGGGATGTTAGGTTCTTCAGTGTCACAGCTGTATTTTTCCCTGCCCTGAAACTCTATAGAAAAATTGCTTGAAGCTTAGGTTTTACTTAGGCTTACTTCTATGTTTTCCCAAAGGAGATAATAAAAAGGTATGAAATGTACAAAGAACTGTAAATAGAGGTACAGAACAGATGTTTAATTCACACACACACACACACACATACACACTGCTGAAGGATACAGGATTCTGAATGTATCTGTAGGGATGCTGATACTTAGACCTCATTTTAGCATGAAGAATTTTACATTTCACCTTGACTATGTACTGTCTTCCTCAAAGTCTGTGTCTTTTGGCAAGCCAGTCCAAGGAATTGTCTTACTGCCCAAGGAAACACAAAGCAGAAAAAAGCAACCCATGTCAAGATGTGAGCTCACCTAGTTAAGTCCATGTTCTCACAGAATTCTGGAGAAGTAAAGCATGAGAATTAGCTAGAAGGCATCTCCCTCTCTCTCCCTTTCTCTCCAAGGTTCATTGGGTCATTGGTTCTTCCAGTTCAGGCAGCAGCTCCCATAACTCATGTTTCCCACTTATTGACAAGCCAGTCAACCATTATATTTTCATGAATGGTGAGGAAGAGCATTGGTCTTAGAATCAGAAGATTATGTCCAACTATGTGACCCCTGGGCAAGTTGTTTAGCCTCTCAGAAACCTAATTTCTTGATCTTTTAAATAGGAATAATAGTGCTTGTAATACCCACTTCACAGCATTATTGTGAAGTCTTTTGAAACCCTTAAAGCTTATCATCATTGTTATCCATATTACTGTTGTAGTTCAAGCCCTCACAACTAAATTGTAAATGACACATCACCATGTTGAAAACCCCAGCCTGTAAAATAGGTTTATATTCAGCAAGAACGGGAAGGGCTTCTTTTCTGTATGAGCACTTTTTAATTTTGCATTTCTGTTTAGAAAATCTCTTAGTTACCATTGTTTTTGAAAAATTTACTCTAAAATATCTAATTATGAAGAAATATATAACACAATAAGAACTTTAATTGCTTCTAATTGCTTGTGAAAGAAGTCAGCAGATTTTTAAAAATATTTGAATATGTTTTTAAAAATACTATAATAATTCTCTCTTATCTCAGCCTGTACTCCCATTTCAAGTACTCCTTAAATGTGTCTGTCATTGTTGGTCCTTAGTTCTTGAAGAGGACCATGACATCAGGGAGGTGATGCCCTGACATGCAAATGAGTTGGATTTAAGTGAGGGAGTACTGTGCAAGGTCACCAGCCTCACTTTCTCCTCTGCAGTCATCTGGGTTCAGTGGCAAGATATAGATCAGGATGACTGGAGATGGCTCTGGATGCAGTGGGAGAACTTGGCCTTTTTAAGCTAAGGTTTTTATCAGGTCTCAGTTTGACTGAGGTAAAGCCTATTCTGCGGTTAAAGGTAGGTAAGAAATGAGACAGAGAATGGTCTCTTTACTTAGTCAAAAAAAAGAAAAATAAATCCATCTGGGAGGGGAAGACCCTCAGGTTTTCTGACCAAAACAGAAATAATTGCTATTTACATTTACTCTGAGCCAATCAGGGTATAAACAATGACCAAGTGGGGGCTTGACCTGGGACCTATTGTTGACCAATCAGTGAGAGCCAGAGTGATTTGGGTTTAAAGCCTGCTCCTTAAGAAAAAAAAAGTTACAAGGATCAAAATTGACATGCCTTTGGGCAGAGCACTGGCAGGTAAGTGTATGTCAGTACCTAATGGGAGAAGAAAACCTACCTCCTAAGCCAAATCTCCCTTCACTTTGTAAAACCTCTTGATAGTTGCATTTCTATTGCAAGAAATGATTACGCCATTATCAACTCTATTAAGGACAGTTATAACTATCTCTCTAATTATATAAGACATAATTATAAGATCATAGACATATATACGGCTATCTATCTATCTATCTATCTATCTATCTATCTATCTATCTATCTCTCTATCTATCTATATAATATAAGATCATAGACTTAGAGCTAAAATGAACCTTAAGGTCATTTAACCTATTCCTCTTATTTTACAGATGAGGAACCAAGGGCCTAGAGAGGGGGTACAGTTTGTCTAAGATCACACAGGGCGTAGTTTGTCACAGTTTTAGGACTAGAAGGGACCTCAAAGACCACATAGTTCAACCTCCTTATTTTACAGATGAGGAACCTGGGATCCAGAGAGGGCTTGTGATTTGTCCAGTGTCACAAAGGGAGTAAGCTGCAGAGGTAGGATTCAACCTCAGATTTTTAATTCCAAATCCCAGACTCCTTCCACAACATCCTTGCATTTCAAAGAAGAACTGCAATATTAGGCTAACCCAAAGGTCCATCTGGTCAAGTCAACAGACATTTGTTAACCATTTAATATGTGCCAAGCAGGCATAGGACTAGGCACTGGGAATATGAATACAAGCAAAATAATTTTTAAAAAAAACTCTTTGTCCTCAGGGAATATATATTCTAATGGGGGAGAACAACATTTAAGTGAGAGCTGAAAAATGGGAATGGTGGTCAGGGGAGGTGGGCGAGGTATTTACCATGGGTATGGTAGCAAAACGCAAAGAATGAATAATGATTGGTCTGAGCCCTTCCTCGGAAAGGAAGTTTGGGGAGGAGCTCATCAGTGGGAGAAGGGGTCATGTGGGTGATGGGAGAAGGCAGCTAAAATCTAGTGCATACTCTGTCTCTGACAACCAGAGAAAGGGATGTGTTATGGTAGAGAGGAAGGTATGGCTTTTCTAAATGCCCCCCTTGAAAAGTGAGGGCTATACCTAGGCACGCTGGCTTACGTTGATTTCCTTTAATAACACATTATGGATCTGTCCTTTATTAATTTATCTGAATCTCAGTTTGATCATATTTTTAACAAGAATGATTTAATAATCTAGAAGTGTGAAATCATTTTCAGAAGAAGTTTTTCTAAATAGATTTCCTAAGCTTAGATTCTTCTTGCTTTAGTCTTCTTTACAACCCCAGTCACAATCTTCTGAAACAATATTAACTATTTATAAAAGACTTCCTTACCAGTGATTGAGTCAAAATCCTGAGACATCTAGGTTATTCTGAAAACTACCATTTTAATACATCCATTCAAATGTATATTCTTATATACCTCTGAAGAATTATAAAAAAAAAAGTTTGCGTTTCCTGCCACAAACCCTCCTATCATAAGAGGACTTCTATAAATACTCACCTACTCCGTAATTACTTGTGCAACTTGTATGTCCACCATATGAAGCATAAAACTTTACCAAAGTTATAACCACAAGGAAAAAATAACTGTCCAGTATTTCAGTATGATTTTTAATGAGTATGACCTAAGCATTTTGCTTTTGCTCAGTAATTTCAGCTGTGTCCAACTCTTCATGACACCATTTTGGGGTTTTATTGGCAAAGATACTAGAAGGGTTTGGAATTTCCTTCTCCAACTTGTTTTACAGATGAGGAAACTGAGGCAAACAGGATTAAGTGACTTGCATAGGACCACAAAGCTCATAAATAGCTGAGTCCTTCATAAATGACACGATAAAATGATAAAACCATTTACTGTCCTTGGAAAAACATTCAGGATAAGATTGAAAGGGAGGACGTCTAAAGAGGAAAAGCAATTTTGTGGAACTATATTGAAACACAAATGGGTCTCCAAATTCTAAATTGTAATTATTCCACACTAACATTTTCATCCATGACCTTGGACAAGTTATATTGGTTTTGTATGTATTGGTACCACTGCATCTCCATGGGACATCTCCTACTCTTGTAACCCTGGGCTCTAATTCATGAGCATCTGAGGCCTTTGATGGGCAGTTAGATGACTCAGTGGATAGAGTGCTGGGCCTATGGTCAGGAAAACTCATCTTCCTGAATTCAAATCTGGTCTCAGTTACTTACTAGCCGTGTGGCCCTGGGCAAGTCTCTTAATCCTGTTTGCCTGAATTCCTCATTCATAAAATGACCTGGAGAAGGAAATGGTAAACCACTCCAGTATCTTTGCCAAGAAAACCCAAATGGGGTCACGAAGAGCTGAAACAACTCAACAACAGCAAAATGGCAAATCACTTAGTTTCTCTCTACTATAGTTTCTTCATCTATAAAGTGAAAAGGTGAACCTGATCAGAGATTCAACCTTTTTTTATATAAATTTATTTATTTAACTTTTTACATTCATTTTCACAAAATTTTGGGTTCCAAATTTCTCCCCATTTATCCCCTCCCCCCACCCCAATATACCAAGCATTCTAATTTTCCCTATCACCAATCTGCCCTCTCTTCTATCATCCCTCCCTTCTCTTGTCCCCATTTTCTCTTTTGTCCTGTAGGGCCAGATGACTTTCTATTCCCCATTAACTGTATTTCTTATTTCCTAGTAGCAACAACAATACTAAACAGTTGTTCCTAAAACTTTGAGTTCCAAATTCTCCCCATCCCTGCTCCCTATCCGTTCCCTTTGGGAAGGCAAGCAATTCAATATAGGCCCTATCTGTGTAGTTTTGCAAATGACTTCGATAATAGTCGTGTTGTGTAAGACTAACTGTATTTCCCTCCATCCTATTCTGCCCCCCATTGTTTCTATTCTGTCTTTTGATCCTGTCCCTCCCCGAATGTTGACTTCAAATTGCTCCCTTCTCCCATTGCCCTCCCTTCCATCATTCCTCCCTCCCTGCTTATCTCCTTCTCTCCCACTTTCCTGTACTGTAAGATAGGTTTTCATACCAAAATGAGTGTGCATTTTACTCCTTCCTTTAGTCGAATGTGATGAGGGTAAACTTCATGTTTTTTTTCTCAGCTCTCCTCTTTTCCCCTCCACTAAAAAGTCTCCTGCTTGCCTCTTAAATGACATATAATTTACCCCATTCCATTTCACCCTCTCTCCTCCCACTACATTTCTCTCTCACCATTTACCTTAATTTCTTTTAAGATATGGTCCCATCCTATTCAATTCACTCTGTGCTCTCTGTCTCTGTGTGTGCATGCATGTGTGTATGTGTGTGTGCGTGCATGCATGTACATGTATGTGTGCATGTGTGTGTATGTGTGTGTGTGGTCCCACCAACTACCCAGATACTGAAAAGTTTTAAGAGTTACAAATATTGTCTTTCCATGTAGGAATGTAAACAGTTCACCTTTGGTAAGTCCCTTATGACTTCTCTTTGCTGTTGACTTTTTCATGCTTCTTCTCATTCTTGTGTTTGAAAGTCAAATTTTCTTTTCAGCTCTGGTCTTTTCATGAAGAATGCTTGGAAGTCCTCTGTTTCATTGTATTATACTCAGTTTTGTTGGGTAGGTGATTCTTGGTTTGAGTCCTAGTTCCTTTGACTTCTGGAATATCCTATTCCATGCCCTTCGATCCCTTAATGTAGAAGCTGCTAGATCTTGAGTTATCCTGATTGTATTTCCACAATACTGGAATTGTTTCTTTCTAGTTGCTTGCAATATTTTCTCCTTGACCTGGGAATTCTGGAATTTGGCCACAATGTTCCTAGGAGTTTCTCTTTTTGGATCTCTTTCAGGCGGTGATCAATGGATTCTTTCAATACTTATTTTGCCCTCTGGTTGTAGAATCTCAGGGCAGTTTTCCTTGATAATTTCATGGAAGATGATGTCTAGGCTCTTTTTTTGATCATGACTTTCAGGTAGTCCCATAATTTTTAAATTGTCTCTCCTGGATCTATTGTCCAGGTCAGTTGTTTTTCCCATGAGATATTTCACATTCTCTTCCATTTTTTCATTCTTTTGGTTTTGTTTTGTGATTTCTTGGTTTCTCAGAAAGTCATTAGACTCCATCTGTTCCATTCTAATTTTGAGAGAACTATTCTCTTCAGTGAGCTTTTGAACCTCTTTTTCCATTTGGCTAATTCTGCTTTTGAAAGCATTCTTCTCCTCAATGGCTTTTTGAACCTCTTTTGCCAATTGAGTGAGCCTATTTTTCAAGGTATTATTTTCTTCAGCATTTTTTTGGGTCTCCTTTAGGAAGGTATTGACCTGTTTTTCATGCTTTTCTTGCATCTCTCTCATTTCTCTTCCCAGTTTTTCCTCCACCTGTCTAACTTGATTTTCAAAATCCTTTTTGAGCTCTTCCATGGCCTGAGCCCACCAGACATCCACCTCGGATGTCTGGGATAGAGAGGCCCCAACCTCCACGTCTTTCCCTGATGGCAAGCATTGTACTTCCTCATCAGAAATGAAAGGAGGAAAGAACATCTGTCCCCCAAGAAAGTAGCTCTCTATGGTCTTATTTTTCTTCTTTTTTCTGGGCATTTTCCCAGCCAGTTACTTGACTTCTGAGATTCCTCTGCACCCCACCTAGATCCACCCAGCTAGTGCTTGGGGTGTGAGATTCAAATGCTGCTCCCCAGCCTCAGGGTTTTCCATGGTGGGAGCGGCTGCTATTCAATGTGAGCTTAAGTTCTGGTGCTTGGATGGGGGCAGGGCTGCCTCCCAGGCTCAGTTCCCTCAGGGAGTTTATGCAGAGACTTTTGGTAATGGCCCTGAGCTCCTGCCTGCTGCTCCAGGAGTTCCGGCACCGTCACCGCCGCTGCCTCTGCGGCTGCCTCCCGAGGGGGCCCGAGTCATGGAGACACCCCGCTCCCCTCTTGGCCAGCCCAGAAGTCTTTCTCACTCAGCTGGAGCACCTGTGGGTGGAGGGACCTTCACGGCTGCTGGAGGTTCCATCCCTGAAGCCTGCTTGGATCTGCTCCTCTGGGGCTGTGCGGCCAGGGCAGCGCAGGGGTGGGTTCCGCTGTCTGGTGCGCGACGGACCCCTGGGGATGGCTTTCTAGGGCTCTCTGCAATGGAAATCTCTTCCACTGCGTTGGTGTGTGGCTTGCAGTGCTCCAGAATTTGTGGGGAGTTCTTTTTACAGCAAATTTATGGGCTGTGGATTTGGAGCTAGCATACGTGAGTGTTTCTACTCCGCCATCTGTCCATTGACTCTCAACCTTTTTTATATCATGGATGCCTTTGGTAGTCTGGTGAAACTTATGGAACCTTTCTCATGATTGTATTTTTAAATGCATAATATGGAATACATAGGATTACAAAGGAAATCAGTTATATTGAAATACATTAATTTTTTTTTTAAGTTCACAAACCCAAGGTTAAAGACTCATAGGCTACATGCTCTATAAGGTCCCTTCTAGCTCCAAAATTTATAATACTAATAAGTTTTATACTGATCACTTGTTGTAAAGATCCCTTTGTGCATTATTGAAGAAGAATAGACTAGAAGTGTAAGTGATCATCATATTTTTACTTCAGGAAGGAAAAAAAGTATTTTCAGACTTTTTTAAACAAATTTTTATTGACATAATTTGTTTTTTACATAGCCAAATTTCCCTCTGTATCTTCTCCTTAGAGAGTCATCCCTTATTTTTGTGATCTGATTTGTTTTCAAAGAACTCGGGACAAGGTTGAAGTTTCAAACTCCTTGGTGAGTTAGGGAGAGGTCTACCCCAGGCACATGAAGACTTCCCCCGGCAGAATGGGCAGATGAGAACAATTTGTACCAATAACAGCAAAGCCTGCTGAAGCAAGCAGTGTAGAGTGTTAGAGCTTGGTCAGACATTGAAGATGCCAAAGTCATCCACAGCACTCAGTCATCCTGACTTTCTGTCCTTCCACTGGACTTTGGAGACTCTGGAAGAAAGAATGAGATCAACCACTTTATACAACTTCACTTAAATCCAATTCATGGCAACTCAAGACATCACCCCATAACGTTATTGGTCTTCTTTGAAAGTGAAGAATGAACAGCAAGAAAACAGAGGGGAGGGAGTGAACATTTGTAAAGCACCTACTATGTGTCAGGTGCTGTGCTTTGCAAGTATTATCTCATTTAGTCATAAAATTACAGTATTCAAAGTCAGAAGGGATTTAAAAATCAATTATACCCTATATTTTATAGATTGGGAAATAGAGACCAAAGTAAAGTAATTGTCCCAAATTAATAAATATCATAGATCTAGAGTTAGATGGGATCTAAAGATCATTTAGTTCATTCCCTTTATACATAGAGTGATTTACACTAAGTTGCGTTCTTGATAAGTGGTAGAACTTGGCTTGTACCATAGAATGCCATGATTCAGACCCAGGTCCTATAACTCCAGATGTACTGTTCTACTCTACTGCCATGATTGTTGCCTTTCCATGTTTTCAAAGAGTAGACCTGGAAAAATGAGATTTGGTAAAAATGAAACGTAAATGACTATGGCTGAGAAACAGAAATAATTTTATCCCTTTGCTCCCCCTTCTTTTGGCAAGTAAAATCTGTCCCTACATACTTTACTCAGGAAAGCTATTTTTAAAAATTAAATGTTTTTCAATCAGCAAAAATCCAACTTCTCTCCCTCCTATCTCTCCCTCCTCCCCCAACTCCCATAGGGTTGAGGAACAACCTGTTACCAACATGTAGAGTCAAGGAAAACAAATCCCCACATTGTCATTTCCCCTCCCCCATGCCCATCTTTCGCTCTGGAGCCTTCTGTCTGTCAGGATGTGGGTAGCCCTTCATGCATCCTTTAGAATCACAGTTGGTTATTATGCTGATCGGAATTCGCAAGTCTTTCAAAGTGCTTTGTCTTCACAGTATTGTTGTCATTATTGTTTTCCGGGTTCTGTTTATTTCATTCTGCGCCAGTTTATACAAGTCTGCTCAGGTTTCTCTGGAACCATCCCTTTCATCTTTTTGTTAAAATTAAATTTTATTTTATTTTTAGCTCTGAATTATCTTCCTACCATTTCCCCCCTTCCTGGCAATAAAGCAAGGCAAAGAAAGTCTATTATAAACACATAAAAATATATTATGTATTATTATACATAATATACATCGTATAATACATAATAACATTATATAATAGCATATTCATACAACATAATATAAATATGTAAATTCATCATTAAGCAAAACAAATTCAAGTATTACCAATGACCAAATACACATGCGTATATATACACACATATGTGTGTATATATTGTGTCTTGTGTATATTTGTGTGTGTGTTTATGTGTGTGTTTGTGTGTCTAGGTTTCCTGTCCTGGTTTTTCTGCTGTTAGCTTCAGACTAGTTTGGGGGCTGTAAATAAGACGTTGCTCTACACCCAAAGTTTGAGCCACAGTTTCTGTTTACTTTTGAACATGTTCCTTGTTTGGTACACAGTGTAGATCCCCATGACTGCTCCTCATCTTGGAATGCCACTCCTAGACACTGGTTCCTTCTTCAGTCAGCCCTGCATCTGGCTAATGAGCAACAGAGTTACCAGTTTTCATCTATTCCTACACCTGGTACAAGTTCAGTCTTTCTCTGATAGATCTGGGACCTCTTTATGCCTTGGTGCACAGTCTCAGTTTGCATTGGAGTGCTTTGCGAGGCCTTTCCTGGCCCACCCAAACCCTAGTGTCCACAGACTTCTCTGTTTTTCTTATGCTAATCCGGACAAATGACTCTTAAACAATTTCCCCCCACCCCTAGGATATATTTATTAAGATTTGATTTACTGCATTTTCTAGATCTGTTTGAGGTGTTAGGGGTGGAGGGAGCTTGCTCTACTTCTTCCTGCTTCTCCATCATCTTGGCTCTGACTCCAAGGGAGCTATTTAAAAGAAAGCTATTATCTCCTTGCTTCAAACTATTATTGTGAAATAGACACTAACAATTTTATGGTATTTGGTTACAATAAGACAAAAATAAATGCAAATTATATCTGTTTAACTTTTATTTTAGATCAACTGTTGGGATGCTGGTCATCCACTAGAAGCATAATTATCCATCAGATAATAGTCTAAGTTAGAAAGATTATAGTTATATAATAATCTTTGGCAGAGACAAAAAGGTTGAATTTTATGTTGGTTAAACCAACAAAACCAACAGAGAACAGATGGATATATAGGGTGCTCAGGGTATTAAACCTAGAAAACCGGTAATATAGAATGCTGGGTCTAGGGTTAGGAAGATCAAAGTTTAAATTCAATTTTAGATACTTCCCAGCTGTGTAACTCTGGAAAAAGTCACTTAATCTTTGTTTGCCTCTTTTTCCTCAACCATTAAGTGGGGATAATATTAGCACCTACCTCACAAGGTTGTTAGAGAATCAAATGAGCAGTGTCTGGCACATAGTGGGCACTATAGTAATATATAGTAATAAATATTTATTCTCTTCCTTTCCTCTATAGAACTCAGCAAATTACTGTCCTTCTCTGATCAGTATTACCCACCCAAAGGAACTTAGAAAAAGAAACTATTTTTCACTTCAAATAATTAGTTTGACTTTGGTCAGGCTATTTTAGAGCATTTGAACATTTGTCTAATGGTTTTTAAGGTAACCTTTCTGTCAGAAAGGTGAACAAGGTGGTCCCCTTCACTTGGGTTTGAACATACATTTCCCTTTTATAGACTATGGACATAGACACTGGAACCTTGTTAAGAGGATAATTGACAATTCTCAATTGATTTCTAGTCAGTTTCCTGATTGGAGATAATCTGACTACTGTACTTCTTACTGAAAATCTTCAAGTAAAGGCTAGACTACACTTATTGGAAATCTTGTAGAGAGTATTCATGATTCAGATATGGGTTGAATAGATGTGCTCTGAGATCACTTCTAATTCTGATAGTCTATTTTTATGTGACTCTACTTCATCAACAAGGGGGAAAACCTCACAATGATCTTGCTGAGATCAACAGCAGGGATCCATAATCCGCTGTATACCAGATGCTGTATTTGTTCAGTCATGGCTCTGTTGAACAAATGGCTGCATTTGTGTTCCAGTTCCCTTCCAAGGATTTTTTTTTCAATTTGAAGATTTATTGAGGTGACTCAAGTAGATAAAGACACCCTCCCAGGGTGTGCTGGAGCCAGATCATACCAGCTCACAAAAGCTCTCTGTTAAAGTTTCACTCTGAGCATTTACACTTTGTAAATCAGCAAACACTAAAAATCAGGGTTTGATTTATTGTTTTGTTGATTATCTAGATTTAAGAAAATGATGGGTAAATGTTAATAGTGCAGATTAACATTGTTATATATAATAACCTCTCCAGCATTTTTGTCAAGAAAACCCCAAACAGGGTCACAGAGTTGGATACAATTTAAATGACTCAATAACATTTATACAATTTTTTTCTCCAGAGGTGATTGTTAAACATTTGCCAGCTCATTTCCACACATGCCACGTAAAGTTGGCCCAACCATTATCATCATTTTACAATAACCTTATTGATATATTATAACCTCATTGCAGACATAGAACTTTATTGTAACATTTTTTTGGATACTTGCCAGAGTCATAACATGTAAAAAGTTGTAATACTTAGAATATAGTTCCTATAGAACTGTCTCTTCTCCTTTCCCATTGTTTCACCTAATATCCTATTTTATTTAAAGTACAATGGAAATGAAGTATATATTTAAGGGACACATATAGTCAAGGCACATATAGTCCAGTACTAGAGGGTCTCAATGTTGTTTGGCTTTCCAGAGGATCTTGACAAAGTTCACTATGAGTTGCTCTTTTCAGGGTTGACTCTTTACATGGTACAGTCTACCTGCTGATCTCCTAGACTTGATCTTTGATGAGCAGCTGAATTTTTTCCCCCTGTCTTTAGCCACTGACCAGGTAAGGTGGTACTACACTATCCTAAGCTGGTGTGTGTGACCATACTCTTTTCAGCTGACATTCTATAAAGGTCTTTTTAGCAAGGTTAATGACCACTGGCTTGGGATCAGCAAGGCGGTGCCTTCTTCTGCTCCTTAACTCTGAGTTTTTTATACAGAAGATGAGAGAAAGCTTGTTTCTCAATCAATTTCTCCCTGGCTCCAAAGGTCCTTCCCTCCTTAAGGCCTTAGAATGATTAATTTCAGTTCAATCATTTGTACTTCCCATATTATGTGGATGAATGACTAGGAATAAAGGTGCGAATGAAGGCAATGCCTCTTCATATGCAATGAAAGTATTCACAACTGGCCTCCTTCTGTCTAGGACAGGATTATCTATTTCACATCTGAAGGCTTTCCCCATTACCTTTCAATGTCTCTTTCTTTAACCTCTGTGGACCTATAGCTTATGCTGTTTTCACTGGGGCAATCCCCTATTTGT
Source organism: Bettongia penicillata ogilbyi (assembly GCA_023548195.1). NCBI lineage: Eukaryota > Metazoa > Chordata > Mammalia > Diprotodontia > Potoroidae > Bettongia > Bettongia penicillata. Next base: position 10,111,140 of record JAJHZJ010000244.1, on the reverse strand, counting down.
ATGTAAACATACACATATGTACATATATGTGTGTATGTATATATATGTATACATACATATATTTCTTCTTTACCTCTGCCTTATAGACTCCCTAGCTTCCTCCAAAGCACAGCTCAGGTGCGTGTGTATGTATACACACACATACATATATACATACACACATACATGTATAAAGAAATACAAAGTAGTGCCAAGACAGTGAGCGTGCTGATAACTGGGGTGTGGGGATAATGATTAGGAAAGGCCTTAGTATGGAAAGTAACACCTGAGCTGTATTTTGAATGAAGCTGGGGATCTCTACCAAGTGGAGATAAGACAGAAGTACATTTCATTCTGCCACAAATCATTGTTATCCTCTAGCACTACGCTTCAAACACTGAATGGATGGCAGGTGCAGCAGGGCTCAGTGGGACACTTTATCTAGGTCTCCACTGCTCCTTACCTTTCTTTGTCCTCCTCCTCCTCCCTCCCAACCTGCCTCATTCTCCACCAGCATTTCACTCACACTGTCACACGGTTATTTTTGTAGAAGCTTTGTAGAGCAGATGTCCCCGAGTGAGCACCCTACTTCTCTCTACTGTATCGTCTTTGACACAAACAGCCAATTACATTGCTGAAGTCCTTTTGTATTAAGGGAGATGGGAGTGGGGAGCAGGAGGTAAGCTAGAGACTGAGGGAAGCTGAATCCTATCAAAATCTTTGTGCTCAGCTTTTCAGGCAACAGCATTTCGGCCTTCACAAACATGGACACGCACCCTTACTTATCCTCCCCATGTGCCCCCTCCCCCTTAACCTCCCCTCTTTGCCACTCCCAAACTTGTTGTGTCCGCCAGCTGGTGGCTAGACACTTGAACAGACTTCACCAATTAGTGAAGTCACACTTTTTGGCTGCAAAGCAAGTTACTGTGCCTCAGTCTCCAGCAGAGCCCCGTATGGCCAACGGGAAAAGGATGGCACCCTCCCCTCCCCCTCTCCCCACCCCCACCCTCCATGGGTAACCAGTAACATCAGGCTCATTATTTCTCCTGTGGAAGAACATTTTTTTCAAGTTTCTCCAGGCTGAAGATGTGAGAACATATCACTCTGGCTTCTCTCTTTAACATAACTTTAATTCCAAGTCACTATGCCTGACGTAGGGAAAATACCAGTAAATTTTCCTTGTGAATATTAAAAGAAAATCTTCCTTGGTGCTCTTGGTCTTCCCAACCCTGTCCCCATCCTCCACTTCTACCCTTTGTTGGACTCTAAATCATCACCATTTTACACCCAATGGATTCAACAAAGAGGAGAAGAAGGTGCTCTTTCTGACAAGGAAAGAAAATGCATAATAGGAAAAGGAGAAGCCATTTCTTATCCAGACATTTTATCTTACTCTTCCATCATATTTTAAAATGTTCCTGCTCCTTTCTTGCTTTATTCTATTTTATCTTTTTCAGCAATTCTTATATTCCCCACTGTAGCTCCTCAGGTCCCCCTCCACAACCAAAACAGTAAAGAAAAGAAAGCTATCCTTTAAAAACAAAGCATTTTGTTTGCTTTTGATGGTGGTAACTGTTTAAAGAAATTTTTGTTTCAAAGGCTTCTTGGTCGAAATTTTTCTGGGAGTTACTGAGAAATTTTGCTTAGGTAAATTTAGCAGAAGCAGATCACAGGATGGAAGGTATATAATACTATGGAAAGAGTAACAAAGAATGTTTTGTAAATAAATCATCTTGTTTATGGGGAACACATATTTGTCCTTTCCTTATACTCTTCCCCAAGGCCTGCACTTAGCATCAGTAATGAATGAATACATCATAAACTGTACTACCCAGGTCAAAGTTAGGCATAGACCTCATTAAGCAGGCAGACAATTTTGGAACTGATTTCGTCTTCAGTAAAGAATAATACATTTGCAAAATGAGCAGAATGGAGGATGGGTTTCAAAACTCATTTATTGTTTTTGCTAATAGAAATTTCAGACTAAGAATATATCTAAACAGCAAACACCCAGACCATGTGTCACTGATTGCTAATTTAAGGAGGTGGTAGAAGATTGTCACAACTGTTTTGAGGTAGGGCTCCTCAGCTCACAAGTGTGCTCTGTATATGATTATATAGTTTTTTTTTTGATTGGGACCCATGATTACATGGATTTTTCTACTTTTTTGTGTCATGGACTCCTTTGGCAGTGTAGTAAAGCCTATGGACCCCTTCTCACAATAATGTTTTTCAATGCATAAAATAATTTAGTATTTTATTTTTCCCCCAATTACATGTAAAAACAATTTTAACATTATTTTCAAATTTTGAGTTCCAAATTTCCTCCATCCTTCTTTCTCCTCCCCTACTTCACTGAGAAAGCAAGCAGTTTGGCAAAGGTTATTCATATATAGTCATGGAAAACACAGTAATGGATAAATTAAAACATACATAAATTGCAAAGGACAACTGTGGTATAGTGTCGGTTATCAACACGTTAAAAAACAAGCTCAAGGATGATATTTTAAGAAGAAACTCCCTCTACCATTGCTCTTACAATTGTTTTGAAACTTCTAGTCCTGAGAATTGATCAAGGGACTGAAAGTTTAAATGACTTGCCAAGTGAAACATAGTAGAAGATCTCAGTGGAAGTCCTTGAACTCAGATCATCCTGACTCTGAGGCTCTCCCTTTATCCACTACATTATGGTATATTTGTGGGTATGTGTTATGTATTAATAGAAGCAATGTAGTGGACATTTTGTTCAGATGGTCTAAATAAAATATTGTCCTTTATGCTGTCTGGACACACCATCTCAGACATATTAATTCTGTCTTTTAACTTTTAAGAAAATGAAGTTAGTCAATCATGATTTGTTCTTGAGGAAGCCATGATGGCTCTTCATAATCACTACTTTCTAGATATTTGGCAAACATCCTTTTAGTGATCTCTTCTAGAATTTCCAAAGATTAGAAGTCAAGCAACCAGAATATGGTTTTCATACTCTAATCCCTTATCTTTTTGGAAAGTTGGAGCAACATTTGCCCTTTTCCAATTGTTGGCATCTCTCCTGTTTTTTATGATCTTTCAAATATCACTGACAGTAGCTTAGTTATCACGTCTGCCCATTCTCTCAAGATGTGAGGACATACTTCTCCTGGGCCAGATGACTTGAATTCATCAAGCTATGTCTTCCCCTAGCATGTCCTTACTTATCTTGGGTATTGACTTCCTGTTATTCTTTTTTTGTTATGTCACTTCCAGTTAAATTTTGTAATAAAAATAGGAACAAGATTTAATCAGCTGACTTTTTTCTCTCGTCAGTTATCATCGCATCCACCCTAAGCAGATGTCCTAGACCTTTTTTTTAATCCTCCTTTTTCCTTCCAATATAGTCAACAACAAACAACCCTTTTTGGGGTTTATTGTCTTTAGTTTCCTTTGGCAAGCAAATTGTCTTTAAATTTTCTCTTCTTATTTTGAGTTTCAGCATTCATAAGATTTGGCTTAATGGTTAAGACTATGCCTCAGCTTTTAGTAAACCAGTTTCCTGAGGTGAGATAAATGAGAGAAGCCTCTTTTATTGAATTAGCTAGGTGGTACAGTAGATAGAGTGCTGGACCAAGAGTTTGGTCTCAGATACTTCCTAACTGTGTGACCCTGGACAAGTCACTTAACCTCTTTTTGCTTCAATTTTCTCTTTTGTAAACTGGAGAATAATAATAGCTATACTTCCCAGGCTTGTTATAAGGTTAAAATGGGATAATACTTGCAAACTTTAAAGGATTAAATTAATGCTAGCTATTACTATTCCTGTTTTATAGATGAGGACATTCAACTTCAGAAAGGTTGGGTAACTTGTAGATCTTCCCCTTTTTCCTTATCTCCACTCCTGCCAGACCCCATCTGATGATCTGGGAGGAAGAGCAGTATAGCTGCTTATGCCACTTGGATCATCTTAGAGTCACTACTTTATGTCCTTTTAGGGAGACAAGAGGACCACTGTGTCATGTCACTGACATGCCTTTACGCCTGCCAGAACCTTGAAGGCATAAAAAAGATCCTTCTTCCCCTTAGGAGCAGTTCCCTTCATTGAGTTTGGCTCTAACTGGAATCCTCAACTTCAGAACTGAAATCTTCCCTCCCTTGGATGGACTGGCACAGCTGAATTCAGTGATAAACTGACTGATATTTTATAAGTTGGCTCAAAGGGTGTGACTGATTGTCTTGGCCAATCAATTTCTTTTGATTTAAAGACATCCACACTTTGTAAAGAGATCACAGGGTATAAGCAGTCTTATTTATACATCAAAAATTGAATTAGGTTGTGGGACATATTAGTGGAGAGAAGGTGACTTGTGTGAAAGATATTATGAAGGTTGAATCACCAAGACTTGGCAACACATTGGATATAGGGAATGAGAGAAGAAAGAGTGAGGATCAATCTATCAGTCAGTACATATTTATTAAGTGTTTAGTAGGCCAGGTACTATTTTAGATGCTAAGGATAAAAATAAAAGAGTGATAAAGTCTTTGCTTTTAATGAGCCCAGTTCTGCTGAAGGTTGTGAACCTGAATGATTGGAAGGAACAGAAAAGGGAGATTGAGAAGAAGATAGAATTTGGAATGAAAAATAATGAATTCTACTTTAGACATATTGAGTTTGAAGTGCCTGTAAAATATCAGTTTAGGGATATCCAATAGGAAGTAGATGATTCAGGCCTGAAATTTTGGAGAGACACTAGGGCATAGACACTAGGGATATCTAAATCTGGGAGTCATCTGTATGGAGATCACAGCTGTGAACCCATGGGAGCTGATGAGATCACCGAGAGAGGTTGCAGTGGAAGAAAAGGAGACCCAGGACAGAGCCTAGAGGCTCACACCCATATATAGGGGTTGGGACATGAATGATAATTCACAAAAAATTACTGAGGAGTGGGCAGATAAATACGAGGAGAATCAGAAGAGAGGATAATGTCACAAAGACTAGTAAGGCAAATGTGTCTAGAGGAAGGGTTGTCAAATACTGAGAGGTCAAAGGATGAGAGCTTAGAAAAGGCTATCAGACTTGGCAAATAGCAGATAACTGGTAATCTTGAAGGGAGCAGTTTTGTTTGGATGATGAGGTCAGGAGCCATACTGAAAAGGGTTGAGAAAGGACGGAGAAGTGAAGAAGTAGAGGAAACAAGTATAAGTAGCTTTTCTAGGAGTTTGGCTACATGAAGACAGGTGAAATAAAAGACAATACTTTGTAGGAATGATAAGGTCATATAGTAGTGAGATTTTTTTTGTTTTGTTTTGTTTTGTTTTTTTCTTTAGAGGAGATCTGGACAGGGTTTGTAAGCATTAGTAAAGGGATCAGTGGATAAGATGAGATTGAAAATTAGAGAATGAGAAACTGTAATCAAATAGGTATCCTTTCTGATAGGAAGAGAAGAAAAGACTAACAGGTACAAGTTGAGGGGTTAGCATTGTCAAGGAAAGTGCTACTTCTTTCTTTAAGATTAAAGCAGAGGAAGAGAGAGTGGAGGGCAATGTTGAGGGAATTTGCTATATAAAAATGGGGAGAACTAGGAGCTTGAGGAAATCAATTTTTTTCTTTTTTAAAAATTTTTTTATGAATTCATTTATTTTTAATTTTCAACATTTACTTCCATAAATTTTAAATTTTCTCCCCCTCCTTCCCCAAGATGGTATGCAATCTGATATAGGCTCTATATATAATTCCAATTAAACACATTTTCATATTAGTCATGTTTCATGGAAAAATTATAATGAATGGGAGAAACCATGAGAAAGAATACAAAACAAAACAAAAAAGAAAATAGGCTACTTCACTCTGCATTCCAACTCCATAGTTCTTTCTCTGGATGTGCATGGCATTTTCCATCATGAGTCCTTTGGAATTGTTTTAGATCCTTGAATTTCTGAGAAGGGCTAAGTCTATCAAAATCAGTCATCAGACACTGTGACTGCTACTGTGTATAACTTTCTTCTGGTTCTGTTTACTTCACTCAGCATCAGTTCATATAAGTCTTTCCAGGTTTTTCTGAAGTCCACCTGTTTGTCATTTTTTTTATACCACAATAGTATTTCATTATATTAATCTACTGCAACTAGTTCAGCCATTTCCCACTTGATGGGCATCCCCTCGATTTCCAGTTCTTGGCCACCACAAAAGGAGCTGCTATAAATATTTTTGTACATGTGGGTCCTTGAAATAAATTTTTTCAGGGAAGTATGAGTCAAGGTCATTGGCAGAGAGAAATTGGGATGGCATTGGTGTACCTACACCATCACATTGTCACATGAGAGATCAGAAAGGACTTTCTTTAGGAGAGAAATCTTGAAAGAGACACTTTGGGGAGTATGGGATAGGGATTCATCAGGGAAGAACAAAAACATTGGTGGCCAGCAGTGGGAGCTCATTTGTAGCTGAGTAAATTAAATTTGGAGTGGACAGTTAGCATGGTTGGGTGACTTTGTAGGATCGGAGAAGAAGGATGATGGGAATAATGCAGATCTGAGCAGCAATAGGTCAAGGGGAAAGGGACTCAAGGATAGAAGAAGGAAGAATAAAGTCCAATGGGTTGACTCTAAGGGCAAGATCTCAAAAGGAGGAAAATGTAACACCTCTACTGCAAAGGGGAGAGGGGTCTGAATAGATTGCTACAATTTGTCATTTTCCTTCATCTTACCCCAAAAGGAAATATCAGGTGGGTTGGAGATTGGAGTGGGGTGGGACTTCATTGACACAATAATCCTGTGAGGTAGACATACCTGGGCCCACCGCAACACTTAGAGCAGAGGGAGGAATAGGTGTAGTTACTACAGTGACACCATAAAACAATGGCTCTTGGGTGGAGTGTTCATGGGAGATAAACTTATTTACCAACACCTGATGCAGTTTCCTGGTTTCCTCTATAGGGTTCAAGAACATCTCCGCACTGATGTTCCCATACAGCAGCTTTTATTGATATCCCTACCTCCATTCCATAACTCCTGCTTAACCCTTTGGATTTATTGATTCCCATGCACCTTCGACTTAGAATACTGGTTAACCTTTTCAATGACAGCTTGGGTCATGCCTTTTTCAACTCAGGCATACATTCCTTTAAATCCTGCACACCTGACCCTTTCATATTTTTCTATCTTCTTACCCACCTGTATTGGCCCATTTCCTGTTTCTTAAATATCCTGTTCCATCTCCCTTTTCAGTATCTTTGCCCTCCATGTCTGGAAGTCTACCTATACCTCTTGGACTCCCTGACTTCAGCTGCTAGTGATTTCCCCTCTAAAGTTAATATGTGTCTACCCTATATGCATCTCACATATTCATTTATTTTCGTGTTGTTTACTCCATTAGAAGGTAAGCTCTTTGAGAGAAAGGACTGTTTTTACTTTTTTTGTGTGTATCCTCTGTGCTTAGCACAGTGCCTGGAACATAGTAGGAACTCAATGTATTCATTGATGTGTTGTAGTCCCATCCTGTAGGAACTGGAGACCTAACAAAAGAGAAGGTATTTGCCATGGAAAAATCATGGGCTCTGGAGTCTGAGAAGCTGAGTTTGAATATTGCTTCTGCAATTTTTGTCCTGTGGGAGGCAAGTCACTTAACAGCTTTGTCTAGGTCGTTAAAGTAAGTACAAGTTGCGTCAGTATCCGATGTCAAGAGGCAGAGATGGGATGTCAAAACCAAGGAAGCAGACATGAAGAGAGAGTGAGATACTAGCTGGGTGGAGATCTATATAGGTCAGCCAAATGTAGAGAGAAAGACATGGAATTTGAAAGGAAGCCAGTGCTCAGAGAATCAGTACTCATTAGGAATTCACAAAACTTGGGACAGCCATACAGAAGAGGATAAGCTGCCATATGACAGTATGTAATTTCATGGCTTCCTTCCGATGGCAAGTTGAAGCATGTCAACTGCACACACCCTTGTGTCTTAAAGAAAATGGATGATTGAGATCTAGGAATTGGATATGAGTATGAGATAAATCATTCTATGGTTCTGGTATTCACTTTCTTCATTTGTAAGAAATCATAGATCTAGAGTTGAGAGGGACCTTAGAGGTTATCCAGTCCTACCTTCTTATTTTACAAATGAGAAAACTGAAGCCCAGAGAGTTTAAATAACTTGCCCGAGGTGATACAACTTGTATGTCTCAGAGAAAAGCTCGAACTCTGGTCTTCTGATTCCAAAGCTCTGGATTTCTCTATCATGTTCCTAGGAACCTCATTATTCTGCAAGATTACATCAGTCTTAGTATTCACATTTCACTGGTACTCCCTGTCCCTCTGTTTGGAGGAAGGAATGAAGTGCCCCTCCTAAAAACTCCAGCTGTCTGTAAAGGACTCTTTTAGACATCCTCATCTTGGTACTTCTCCCCTCTTCCCCAAGCCCAGCCCTTTGATATTCTTTCTGTGTGTTGTCTCCACTCATTAGGATTAAATATGAAGCCCCTTTATGGCAGGGACTGTCTTTCTTTTTTATATTTGTAACCTCAGCACTTAGCACAGTTCCTGGCATATATTACGTGCCTAATAAATGTTTTGGACAGCTAGGTGGCACAGTGGATAGAGTATCCAGGACTGGAGTCAGGAAGACTCATCTTCTCGAGTTCAAATCTGGTTTCAAACATTATCAGCTGTGCGACCCTGGGCAAGTAATTAACTATGTTTGCCTTAGTTCCTCATCTGGAAAATAAGCTGAAGAAGGACACGGCAAACCACTCCAGTATCTTTGCCAAGAAAACCCCAAATGAGGTCATGAAGAGTTGGGCATGACTGAAACAACTGAACAACAACAAACGTTTCTAGACTGACTTAGCATGATCTTCCAGCCTTAAATCTATGATCCATAATGGTGATCTATTAATATCTGTATTTAACAGAAGAAGAAATGGTAGCTCAAAGAAGAAGGTGAAAGTCATAGTTAAGTAACTTGCCTGAGTTAGCCCAGTTAATAAGTGAAAGACTCAGTGACATCAGCCTCCAAGTCTGAGAAGCTTTTCACTACACGTAACACAAGAATTCATACTCCTAATTCCTTGTGTCCTTTTGGAGGTCAGACAGTTTCTATGCTAGAAACAACCTTCCTATCTCAAACCAATTTCTTAAAGTAATAGCAAAGAAAGTTTTGCCTTAAAACTTTTCAGTATTTCCCAATAAGCAGAATCTGGGACCATTTCATATCACAAGCAGGTTTCCTCCATGAACAGTTAGAAGGTCAGGTCACACCTCCACTGGTTCTCACAACCTAGGCATAAATGAAGCAAAATACATCTCCAACACTGGGGTCCTTGTCTGTGTCTTCCCCTTATATCTCCTCTTCACCAACAGAAGGGCGAACTCTTCAAGACTGTAAGAGATTTTGGTCTTGTGGAAAGAAGGCAGAAGGAATAATAATTATAATATAATATTAGTTATATATGTTATATTATTTGCACATAGGAGTAGTAGAAAAGAATGTATTTCTCCAAACCATCAACAGTATAAAAATTCCCTCGGGTCCCTGGTGTTGGCCCTGTATCTTTACCCACAAATCCACTGCCACATCCCAATATAATAACTACTGCCACTAAGTGGGCTGGAATAAAGATCATTAGAATCCATTGTGTTTCTCATTGCTTTAAATAGTCCTGCTTCTAATGAGTAGCCCTGGAGAGTTAGCAATTAGCAGTGGCAGCTCTTGTTGGCTGTTCAACAGCTGCACTGAGCTCGTTTCTCTATGTCCTGTCCAGCAGAGGGGTGGGCTGTCCACATTAGACAACCCTGATCACTCTGTTTAGAGGATTCATCTAAGATTTGGGCCCTGGAGGCTGAGGTGAAATGCAGTGGATTAATTTTGGGGGCCCTCTAGGATCAGATGTGCTAAATTTCTTTTGTATGTCAGATTCTCCCATATCTTCTCCTATGTTCTTCACATCTCTTCCAAAATAGGTCTTTGTATTTATTCCTCTAATGATTAGAGCAGACTGTTTTCTCACACTTGAGTGCAATGGGAGGACTGAGCCATCCCTTCCACTGCTCAAGTTATTGCCTCAGGAGTAAAGTATCAGTGAAGCTTCCAAAAGTGCCTGTTTTCCCAAGGGTGTACCCTCAGCTCCTGGACAATCTGGCTCATGTGGACTCCTGTGTGTCTATTTATATGCTTAACCATTTCACATGATTTTATTAGTGGGAGTGCTCCCTCCACCAGTGCAGATCTCAATCCCAAATGAGAAGATCTGAGTCTTCTTATCTCTTCCTTTCCATTTAAAGTGCAGGCCAAAAATAGGCCTGGACTTTTAAGGAGTTAGACAAATATATGGATGAATATACTTGGTTTCCATTCTCAGTCTGGCCACTAACCAGTTGTTTGATTTTGAAAATAAACCAGAGTCTGAAAAGGGCATCAAAGTTCCAGAATGGAATGTACACAGAATGGAAATATTATTGTATTATTTCATTATCATGGTTGTTCAGTAGTTTTTCAGTTGTGTCTGACTCTTCATGATTCCATTTGGGGTTTCCTTGGCAAAGATACTGGAGTAGTTTGCCGTTTCCTTTTCCAGGTCATTTTCCAGATGAAAAAACTGAGGCATCCAGGGTTAAGTGACTTGCCTAGGGTGATATAACAATTGTCTGAGACAGGATTTAAACCCTAGAAGATGAATCTTCTTAACTCCAGGCCTAGCACTCTAACCACCTTGCCACGTAGCTGCTTTATCATTCTCATTGGTTATTACAAATGACAGATGTTCCTCTTCCCTCTGATAGGAAAGTAAGCTTTTTTCTCCTACAATCATACTGTAGTTAGTTCACATTAGGCAATGAAAGAGGTGAAAGACTATGGAAGCCTATGGTGTTCATCATAGATTTTGATCCTCTTCCTCCCCCCACCACTCCTGCACTGATGCAAGATATATTGATTTAAATTTTAAACATCCATCAGCTCAGAAGACAGGAAAGAGAGGCAGGAAAGCTTTGCTAAACTCCTTTCTGTTGTTGAACTTTCTTGCCTAAAAGCCAGTTATATAAAAGCTATATAAAACTATAGCCAGTTTCTTATACTTGCTCCAATACTTGGAAACCATTCTTAATAAATCACAGCCTTAATGCTACTTTCACTGGTCACAGAATGACCACTTTCTACCGAACCATCACCAAATTGATTTTTTAATGACCTTTACATTAAAAGGAGGAGACTGAGTCCTTCATTGTTTTCTACAACACCATTATCCTGGTATTATGATGCAATTAACCTTCTTGCCAGATTTTGCTTCATAGTTATCAGTTATGAGCTTTTCTTTTCACCAGATAAGATAGTTCCAGTCAAACAAGTTTACATTAGCATGTAAATACTTCTCTCCTCTTTTTTTTAGAAAGGAAGGAAGGAATGTCTTCCTGGAGATGTGGGAAGGAAACCTGTTCTAATGAGATAATATTTGTAAAGGGCTTAACACAGTGCGTGGCACATTGTTGACATTTAATAAATGTTTATTTCCTTCACTCCTCCCCAGTAATGTCATTAAGTACCTAAAAATTAACATTTATAATTGATTGCCCAACAAAGAGCCCTTTGGGTTGTAGGAGAAATTTTTCTTTTAAAAAATTTTTAAAAATTTCCTTTTTGTTATGAATTTAATTATCATCAGCAAACATTTCTATATAAAAGATCAAAAAAGAATTATACATGAAAGTGTGAACATCTGTTAAATATATTTTATTTTTAAAAGTATACATTAAATTTAAGAAGGTAATAAAACACTTTCCCTGTCTACATCTCCTTCTCAATTTCTTTTTGTTTTCTGCTCTGTATTTTTAATGTATCTTTTTCTTCCCCCCCTACCATTTTAATCTATTCTCACAATGCACATACCCAAAATAAACACAACACAAATCTGGCGCTGCTTAGCTCATTCCATAGTAATGACATAAAAATAAGCATGAGGCAAATGAAAGCAAAGCTTCATGATAAATACTGGTGGGAAAACTGGAAAACAGTCTGATAGAAACAAAGCTTAGAGAAGCATCTTACAGCACATGCCATGATAGGTTTAATATGGGTATATATCACTAAATAAAATACTACAAACAATTAAAAAAGAATGAGATCAGCTATCCTTCACAGCTATATTTGGAGGAAAAGTTATTAACCAAACAAAGGATAGAGGCTATCATAAAAGATCATAGGACCATAAATTTCAAGCTTGATGGGACCTAAAAGATCACTGGGTTTGACTTTTTCATTTTATGAATGAGAGAATCGAGTCCCAGGAAAGTTAGGACACATGCTGGGATTATATAACTAAAACAGATAATGAATAATTTTGATTACATGAAATTCAGAGGTTTTTGAAAGAGCAGAATCAACACAATTAAGATAAGAAATGAAGTTGTTAAATGAGGGAAAATCACCTTTGCATCAGATTTCTTCAATAAGGTTCTAATATTCAGTGTTTATAGATAACTAACACAAATATATTTGACCAAGAGCCAAATTCCAATGAGTATGGACAAACAGTTCTTAGAAGAAGAACAAACTAACAGCTATATGAAGATTACTCCAAATCAATAATGAGAGAAAACCAAATCAAAACAGCACTTGATTTTCCATTCACACTCAGAAAATTAGTAAAGATGATGAAAATAGGACTAGTAGGGCTGTGGAGAGATTAGAACATTAGAACATCAACATGCTGTTGGTGGAAACGTGAATCAGTCCAACCACTCTAGAAGCCAATTTGAAATTATTCTAAAATTTACCAAAGTATATATACCCTTTGACTCAAAGAATTACTTCTGATCCCATTTCCAAAGGGGATGGAAGACAGAAAGAAAGGGGCCATACGCACCAAAATATTTATAGCAACACTTGTTGCAGTAACAAAAGAACTAGAAACAAATTCCTATTTGTTGGAAAATGATTAACCAAAAGGCAATATTACTGTGTTGTAAGAAATTGGAAATGTGAAGAATTCAGAGAAGCATTGGAAGACTCATTTGAACTGAGTCAGAAATAAGCAGAGCCGGGAAAACAATATGCATGATGAGTACAATATATTAAAAGAAAAGTGTAAAACAAAAAACCAAAGCTGAATGCTGTTGAACAAGAAGCTTGACCTTGGAGAACAAATGAGAAAATATATCTTCTTCCCTTCTTTGAAGAGGTGGGGAACTACGGATTCAAAACGTTGCATGTACTGTTAAACATTGATGTGTTGATACATTTTATTGACCTTCCTTTTCCCTCTTTTTATTCTTTGTTTATGAAAATGTCCTTTTTTGTGTTCACTAAATTCAGAATAAAAAATAGAATGTATTTTAGAGAGTAATGTTTTCTCACACTTACTATTCTCTCTTTGTTAGGTTAAGTGGTTTTCTTAAAATAGATTCCTCTTGATACCTCCTTTCTCCACCTCTACTATCCAGTTCCATAAAATCCATTGATGTCTCCTTTATCATGTCTATCTCTGGCTACTAGAAAGAAAACTGAACTGAAATGTATATGGCCCTGGTTCACATTCAGGTTCTCTTAATGACTATGTGACCTTAGGGAAATAACTTATTCTTCTTCTTATTCAGTTGTTTTGTTTTTTTTTTTTTAGAAATCTTCAAGGTGAATATAGCAATACCTATTCCCTATATCCCTGATAAGAATGTTTTAGGAATGACTAAGGTAATTGTTGTAAATAAATTAATCAGTAAGCATTTATTAAGGTATTTCCAATTTATCCTGTATATAACTAGCTATATATGATTGTTTTCACATCATCATCCCCTGATAGACAGTGAGCTCCTTAAGGGAAGAGACTACATTTTGCATTTCTTTTTCTTCCCAGTGCCTTGTACAGTGCCTGGCACATAACTGGCACTTAATAAATATTTACTGACTGATTGACTTCCTACCAGACACTTTGCTAGATTCTGTAAATACAAAGACAAAAATGAAATACTCCTTGCCCTCAAAAAGCTTACATTTTAATTGAGGAAAATTTATGGGCACATTGATGAATATATACATATTAACTACAAAATAAATAGAAGCTCATTTTGAAGGGGAAGCACTAGTAGAAAAGTGCTCAAAGTTGAGGGTAGGGGTATCAAGAAAGTTTTAATGTAGAAGGTAGTGCCTGAGCTGTCCTGAAGGAAACTAAGACTTCTCTGAGGTCCTTGAAATCATGAGAAAAATAATAGTTTACTTTATAGCACTTTAAAATTTGTGTTTTAAATGCATTATTTCATCTTGACCTCACAGCAACCCGATGAGGTAAGTACTAGGGATATTATTATCTACATTTTATAGATGAGGAAACTGAAGTTGAGGGAATGGTTTTCTTAATGTCCCAAAGTTAGTGTCAGAACCAAGACTCGTCCCTAACCCAGGTTGTATTATGGTTATGATTATTACAAATAAGAAAATCACAATAAGCAGGCACTTTGAAACCAAAATGATAGAGATAGTGATACTATCTGAAGCCAGACAAGATGAATAAAGATGTGAGATTTCCCTATCCCAGAAGATCTCCTTCTGTTTTGGGTATTTTAATGCCCTATCTCATTTGACTTTTTTGATCTTTGCTTTCTGGAGAACAACCTCTTTTTCTTCAGTACTTGGTAAAGCATCTGATATACTGCTAGTAGCTAGGTGGTACAGTATGTAGAGTACTAAGCCTACATTTAGGAAGTTCTTGAGTTCAAATCTGGCCTCAGACCCTTATGAACTGTGTGACCCTGGACAAGTCACTTCATTTCCATTTGCCTCTGTTTGTTCAGTCATGTCTTTCTTGGCAGAGACACTGGAGTGGTTTGCCATTTACTTCTTCAGCTCATTGTACAGATGAGGAACTGAGACAAACAGGATTAAGGGACAGGCTCACACAGCTAATAAATGTCTGAGGCCATATTTGAACTCAGAAAGATGAGTCTTCCTGATTCTAAGCCCTGTGCTCTAGTTACTTCTCTACCTAACTGCTCCAAACCAGGAGTGGCTAGGAGTATATAAAGCTCTGGACAATCACACAGAAGACTAGTTGCCAAGTGACTTCATGTCTTTGTTCTAGTGATGATCCACACAACACAATCTTGTGTCTTAAAAGAAATGGCTAACCGGGTGTAAGCGCAAGCAAAGTAAGATCTTTTGTTTTTGTTTTTGTTGTTTTGGTATAATCAAGAAGTATAATGCCTCTGATTGAATCTTGCTTTTATCAACTAAGAGTCTTTACTAGGAGTAAAGTACAGAAACTAGAGTTTTTTAAATTAGAAATAGTGTACGTATTTGTATTGTTAATGTGATTCAACGTATCCCCCACCCATCAATGGGCCTGCCCATTAAGGAGAGTTTGACTAGGGAAGATCTGTAGGAAGGCCCACACCTTCTGTTAATGAGGCACTGGTTCTCGAGGGTTGGGATGCCCTCTGGTTCTAAAAAGGTATAAATACTCGGAGGGTGAGGTTTGACTTTGGGGCTTAGGTTTTAGAAGAAGGTCTGCGTGCTAGAGGAGACTCTGGGAAGCCGTTAACAAGCTCCCCATCTTTGAAAACTCAGATGTTGGGGCTTCCCTCTCTGGCAACTATGGTCAGACAGTTGGACCTGCTGGTTGATTTGTGATACATGTATTGCTTATGTCAGACAGTTGGGAAGTGCTGTCTGTTGATTTCCTGAACGAAGTGAATGACATATATGTTTGATTAAAGGAGATTGTTAACCCCTCACAAGTTGCCTTTCTTTTTAGAAAAATAGATCAAAGAACCAGTGATAGCAGCACCCTCCTCCCTCAACCCTCCCGTGTATGTTGGGGTGCTTACTGATACACTAGAATCAGGCAATCAGATATCATTTCCTTTCTAGGATGTAACAAAGGCTTGGGTTTGGTAGGATATTAATAAAGGAATGTTGATATTCTCTTACAGGTTTCCAAGTCTGGTTTTCTGGGTCATAGCTTATCTAGGTGAACAGGTACTAGAAATGCCTCTATCATATTGGGAGTTCAAGACAGTCTTTCTCTTGACCTTGAACACTTTTTTCCCCTCTACATATCAGAACTTGAGTTGTTCAAGGAACCAGGGTATAGGGTTTAGTTTCTAGTTATCCTGGTAGAACAAGGACTGATGAATGACAGGGTAGATGAAGAGTGGGAGGGAAAGTAAAAGATTGGATGCTGTAACATTCGCTAATTGGGTTATTTGGGCCTACTGTGGTGGTCTGTTAGTTCCCGCAAGAATAGTCAAAGTAAGTGTTTCAAATAGCAAACTATACTTGAGAGCTTATCTATAGGTGACCAGTACTGGTTAACTGCTCATCTGTATAATCTGTAGTCTTAATTTCTTGTAGTGTGGCATTGAGGACCCTGCTCTTTGGATTAATAGCTAGGGATAATAACGCCAGGAAATGAAACCAAATTGTCATATTGGAAGGAGCAAATAGGAATTGCTACCAAAACATAACTAGAACAAGACAAGATGAACAAATAAGTTTAAAACATAGCTAGAATGACCAAAAAATGAGCAGTGGGAAGCCAGCTGTCAGACACCCAAGAGTCAGTGAGGAGTATATGAAGGTCAGAGCAATAAGGCAGAAGAAGATATTTTGCCCAGGTCTTTCACAGCTTCCTTTGATGGTGGTTTGTAACATATTAACCACAAACACCTCTCCTTCCCAATCTTGTGTCTTCATAATAATTTACAATTATATAGGACTTCAGGGTTTCCCAAGTGCTTTCTTCACAACAACCTGATTAAATAGATAGTACAGACATTATTATCACCATTTTATAGATGAGGAAACTGAGGCTCTCATTTGCCCATGATCCACACTTACAAAGATCTAGTCCTCTTTCTGTAATACTATGTTGCCTTGTAATGGAACAAACCTTTAAAAATAATTAAATGGATACATTTATTCCATCAGTGAAGGCACTCTCTCTACTGATGTACAATGGAAACCATATACCTCCTCCTATATCTATCTATCTATCTATCTATCTATCTATCTCTCTATCATCTATCTATCTGTCTGTTTGTCTATCTATCTATGTATACACACATATATACAATCCATACTACATATGTGCATATGTACATGTGTGTCACATATATGTATATATGCACAAATATATGTGTTTTCTCTCCTAAATCTTCTATACAGGAACTATTTAATGTGCCAGAGATCTTCCTTTGGCTCTTTTAATATTTTGGGACAATGAATTCAATAGTTTAGAGGGAAATTAAAAAATACAATAATATTACACGTAATCATAAATATTTTTTGACTGACTGCCAACAAATTGTACGTGTGCCCTTCTTTCCTCTGATGCTGACACCACACTGGTACAGACCCTTGTCACCTCCCTCTTGAATTATTGCACTAGCCCGCTGGTTAGTCTCCTGACCTCAAGTCTCTCACCTCCCCAGTCCATCTATACTCAGCTGTCAAAGTGATCATCCTAATACATGTCTAACCAAGTTACCCCTTTACTCAATAAACTCCAATGACTCTTGATTACTTCCAGTATCTAATATAAATCCTGTTTGTCATTCAGCGCTCTTTATTACTTAGCCCATCCCTACCTGTCCAGTCTTATTCCACTTTACTCCTCATCATGTACTCTTTAATCCTTGCTATTACTTGTATACTCCAGTCTCCTAATTGGAGACATTTTCACTGCTGTCTTTCGTGTCTGGAATTCTCCACTTCCTCATCTCCAACTCCTGGACTCATGGGCCTTCTTCAGGTTTTAGGTAAAGTCCTATCTTCTGCAAGAAGTCTTTCTTGATCCTTTTTAATTCTGGTAACTTCCCTCTATTGGTTATCTCCAGTATGTACTCTTTGCATATAGTGGTTTCTGTGTTTCTTCCCCCATTAGATGATAAACTTTTTGAGAGCAGGGAATATTCTTTGCCTCTCTTTGTATCTCCAGTGCTTGAGGCAGCTAGGTGCTGCAGTGGATAGAGCACCAGTGCAGGAGTAAGGAGGACCTGAGTTCAAATCTCACCTCAGACATTTGACACTCACTAGCTGTGTGACCTTGGGCAAGTCACTAAACCCCAGTTGTCTCATCTCCAGTCATCCTGATGAATATCTGGTCACTGGACCCAGATGGCTCTAGAGGAGAAGTGAGGCTGGTGACCTGCACAGCCCTCCCTCACTCAAAACAAAATCAAGTGCAAGTCATGCCATTATTTCTCTGATGGCATAGTGTTCTTCGACAGTGAAGGACGAACACACATCTCCAGTGCTTAGTATGGCACCCAGCACATAGTAGGTACTTAAAAAAATTCTGAAATAATGTTGTTTTGAGGAACATTTATTTTTTTATCAGTATTGTCAATGAATTGTAATCAAAGCTATCAGTAATGTGATTTAGCCTAATTCTTCATCTAACTTCCTCTCTTTTCCAATACCTCTGTATTTGTTTGTCTTTTCCCCTTAGCATGTAAACTCCTTCCATGTAAGCTGGAAGTCTAGTAGGCTTTTATTTGAATTTCTAATGCACTCATTATACTTCTTGGAAACAGTAAGCACTAAATAGATGCTCTGTCCATCCATCTATGTCTCTCTGTCTCTCTATCTCTCTATCCTATCTATCTATTCATCAAATGCTGACACCATCTTGACACAAGGCCTCTGTTTCCAGATATACCCAGGACATTTTTAAAACATGGAGAGACATACATGCTAGTTATTTTTTTCTTTCTCCTTAGGCCTACCTATTGAGAGGGAAGCTGTGGGTAGGGGTTTAAAGAGATGGAGGAGTAAATATCACTGTCATGATGATGATATTCTTTCTATAAAGAGCAGCTAAGCTTTTATAGTTAGGACAGACTATATAAACACATACATCCCATTTTATAAATTGTTCCTATAGAACTAATTATCACTAGTAATATATGTTTCTCTAATTTTTGAAGAACAATTTAACAGCTTTAGACCTAGAGATATGTATGTATTTGCATCTGTGCATGTGCATACATACAACTGATATCTGAATCTTATCATCATACTCAAATGCATGTGAATATAGATAAGTATATATACATTTCAAGGAGCTGTAATTCCATTGTTGTTGGCTATAGACCCACTATGCCTTAGGAGATATTTTTAAAAATTATTATGACTAAAAAAAAAAATCATCCCAGATGACCCCTGCCATAGTTTAACCATTTAAATAAAGGTTTGAACCTACCACATACAAAACACTGTACTCAGCTCTGAGGAAGGTTCAAACATGGATAACTCATGGTACTTGCCCTCAAGGATCTAATAGCAATGAGAAATAAACATAAATAACCATACTTCAAAAGAGAATCACAGAATCTCAGAGCTGAAAGTGAATGCCAAGATCGTCTAGACCAACTAGAACAAGAATCCCTTACCTAACTTGCTGCTCTTTACCTGCACCATGTCCTGTGTCTCAGCACCTTTGTGCCGGCTGTCCCCCCGCCTGGAATGCTCTCCCTCGTCACCTTTGCCTCTTTGGAAGCCCTGGTTCCCTTCAAGATGCAGCTCAAGCATCACGTTCTTTGTGAATCCTTTTCTAATTTGCCCTTCTCCTCACCTCAACTCCACCAGCTGCTGGCGTCATGTATGTATATATCTATATCTATATCTATGTCTATCTATCTATTGTTTCCACTATTAAACTATAATCTTCTTAAAGGGAGGGGTTATTTTATTTTGTCTTTACATCTTCAGTGTCTACAACAGTGTCTGTTATATAGTAAGCACTTAATAAATACTTATTCGTGATCGATTACAATATACTCCATAAATGGTCATCAACTTTGGAAGAAACTACTACCTCCCACCAAGCTCATTCAACTTGGGGATAGCTCTAATTGTTAGAAGCTTTCCCCTGACACCAAGTTCAAATTGATTTCTTTAGGCAGAAGTGAATTATGAACAAAGTGATAGTATCTAGAGCTTATATTGTGCTTTAAGGTTTGCAAAGCAAATTATATATATATTATCACATTTGGTCCTCACAACAACCCTGGGAAGTAAGTGTTGCTATTATCCCTATTTTACAGATGAGAAAAGTGAGGCAAACAAGTGAATGTTTAAATGTCTGAGACTGGATTTAAATTCAGGTCTTCCTGATTCCAGACCCAGCGCTGTGTTCACTGTGCCACCTAGCAGTACTCTAAATCCTCTAATTCTGAAAAGTATGTTTTAATTTTCAATTTAAAATTTTTACAGTTCTCAAAGGTTCATCTGTGCTCATTTACAGTCTTCTGGATAACTATCAATATTTAGACCAAAGATTTCCAATACAGGATTCTGTGGCATCTTTTTTTCTGACGTTATTTATTTGATTCTTCCATTCTCATGCCCTGAAAAAATTTGCATAAAGTAAATGGAGTTTTAAAAAAATGAGCAAATCTAAATTCATCTTTTCCAGTATGAAAACCCTTGACAACTTTGGTCATGCCCTGAGATATCACTGAGTCAAGATTGTTAATCATTGGTTTAGTTCTGAAACTTACACTTAGATGTATGGTAACTTCAACTCGATAAAAGAACATTAAGAACTCTAATATAAGTATTGTTTATGGGGCCTATTGTCACCCCTACATAGCTATTTTCCATTTAAGAGGTGACATTGGTGAGGTGGCAACTGTAATCATCTGAAAGAACAAGGCAAACACAGTGGGATTATGCTCCGACCTCCACGCTTTAAAATGTGCTTACTAAGCGTAGCAAACTATGAAAATTTCTTGGTAGAATTAGAACCCTGGACCTTGGATCTGCTATTTGCTGATTCTTGTTTACTCTGCTGATAATCTTCTGCTAGCTATATTGACCCAGTCTGCGGACATTTCTCTTGTCCCAGCCCCCTCCCCTCTTTGGGGACATTCTATATGTGCTCATGTATTAACTGACCTCTTTTTTTCTATAAGCATTTACAAAATTTACAAAATTCTTGTGGAAAAGATGGAGAGATGTGAAATACAGTGCCTGGAATACAGTAAGAGTTTAATAAATGTTTATTGACTAGATGAATTCAGAGCTGTTAAAATGACTGGACTCAGATAGTAGTTGTTGATGTTCAATGTCAACAAGGCAAGAAATTGCCAGTGAAGTATTCCAGGGATTTGTACTTGGCTCTGTGCTTTTGAATGTTTTTATCATTGATTTGGGTAAAAGCGTAGATAGTATGTTCATTGAATTTGCAGATAACATAAAGATAGGAGAGATGACTGGCACAGTGGATGCCAGAGTTGGTTTCCAAAAGAATCTTCACAGGCTAGAATTTTGGGCTGGATCTAATAAGATGAAATCCAATGGGAATAAACAAAAAGGTTTACATTTGGGTGCAAAAATCAATCTTCTAAGTATAAAGTGGATAATGCTGGTTAGACAGCAATTTGTCTGAAAAAGATTGGGGGACACTGGGGATGTAGATGAAGGTTCAATAAAATTCAGTAGTATTATGTGAGAGCCAAAAAAAAATTGCAATCTTGGAGGCTGCATGAGAAAAAGATGTTGAGTTGTATCCTATTTTTCTTGAGTTGATGGATCATGCTGTCCAAGGTGTTTTCTTAGCAAAGATACTGGAGTGATTTGCCATTACCATCTTCAGTGGATTAAGGCAAACAGAGGTTAAGTGATTTGTCTGGGATCACACAGCTAGTAAATATCTGAGGCCAGATTTGAGCTTAGCTCTTCCTGACTCAAAGTCCGGCACTCCATCCACTGAGCCACCTAGTTGCCTTCTAGACAAACAGAGGTTAAGTGAAGGTGTCTGAAGCCAGAGTTGAGCTCAGGTCTTCCTTGACTCTAGGCTGAGCAATCTATGCACTGAGCCATCTAGCTATCTCATTAGGAAGAATAGAGGTTACCAGATAAGTTGGTGACAGTTCCACTGTACTTTGCTTCTGTCAGAACTCATCTGGAATATTATGATGAGTTCTAGGAATCACAGCTTATGAAGAATATTGATAAGCTGGAGAATGTACAGAGGAAGACAACCAGGAAGGTGACATCCCTTAAGTACCTGTCATATGAAGATTGATTCTTTTGAAGAGTCTGAATAAAACAACAGAATCTGAATGCTGTGAAATTTGACAAGGCTTAGTCCCTGAAGTGAGATATAAGAAGTCATCTTTGCCGATATGGGGCACTATTGGCACAGAACATGGCAATGCTGTCAGATTTTTTTCAATATATCAGTTTTACTGAACTCTTTTTTTTCCCTCTATTTTTTATTCTTTACTATAAGAGATGGCTCTCTGGGAAGGACAGAAAAGGAACATAAATTGGGAAATGTGTGATAGAAAAAAGTCCATGAAAAAAATTTATAAAAGGCATTTCAGGTAGCATATACTCTGAGGCTACTATACCAACTGCTGATCCAACTTGCAAGTGGGATACCCTTAGAGTTCCAGGAGAGAGTCTGGGAGGGGGAGGTATTTCTAGTAGTGTTGCCCACAAGCCCTCACCAGGGTACGTCCCTCTGTTGACATCAGTCAGCCAAAATTAGTTAGTTTTTAATTAGGGGTGTTGACTAAGTGTCATGGCGGATAGAGTACTGGGCCTGGAGTCAAGAAGATTCATCATCCTGAATTCAAACCTGGCTTCAGACACTAGCTGCGTGACCCTGGGAAATGCACTTAATCCTGTTGGCTTCAGTTCCCTTACCTGTAAAATGAGCTGGAGAAGGAAATAGCGAACCACTCCAATATCTCTGCCAAGAAAACCCCAAATGGGGACATGAGAGTCGCACATGACTGAAAATGACTAAACGCCAACATTCCCAGGATCTGGTGGTGTGCTTGATCCATAACCCCTATTGGAAAATGCTTGTGGATTGCTTGAAAATAGGTACCTTTTCATTTTATAGATGATGATCCCCAAAGATTAGAACAGTCAAGTGACAGCAACTGGTCCAAGGCCACAGAAGCAGCAAGTGACTGGGTCAGAACCTGAACCTCAGAGCCCCCCAGATTCAGTATTTACTCTTTATGTTGCATCAAACCACAACAGTGAGACACCTCCAGATGGGTAGAGCCCTGGGCCTGCAGTCAAGAAGGCCCGAGTTCAAATCGAACCTCAGATACTTATTAGCTGTGTGACCTCAGGCAAGTCCCTAAGCCCTGCTTGCCTCAGTTTCCTCATCTGTAAAACAAGCTGGAGAAGGAAATGGCAAAGCACTCTAGTATCTTTGCCAAGGAAACCCCAAATGGGATCATGAGAACTCAAACATGACTGAGAATGACTGAATGAATGTAGAGGTAGGAGAAGACTGAGACTCCTGCTGGATTTTTATCATAAATCAGAGATGCTGGCAGGGGCCTTAGGAATCATCTAGTTCTCTTGGCACGATCCCAGACTCATGCTCTCCCTTACTCCAACTGTTTCTATCTTCATAACATCTTGTCTACCCAAACCCTCCTCTTTACTCACACAGATTCCACCCTGGTTCCCACCCTCATCACCTGTCCTAACTGGTTTTCCTATCCAGGTCTCTTACCACTCTATCCATCACTATACACTGCTGCCAAAATCATTTTCTCAAGGTGCAGATCTGACTGTGGGACCCTCCTATTCAAACAACTCCAGTGGCTTTCTATTGCCCTGAAGATAAATGATAAACTCCTCTGTTCAGCTTTGAGAGCCCTATCCAATCTATCTTTCTAGCCTCATTGAACATTACTTTCTTTTCCTCACTCTTTCATCTAGCCAAACTTTTCTCCCCGTTTCTTATTCATAACACTCCATTTCTGGTCACTTGTCATCTCCCATGACTCCCTAGCACCTAACACCCTAACATCCCCTCTCCCCCACACCCTCTTTCTGCATGAAGCCTTTCCCGATCCTCCCAACTGTTAGGATAGTGCTCTACTCTCAAACAAACTTGTATTTAATAACTCTATACTTTTCTTTTTTTCCAATTAAAAAAATTTTATTCCAGGTTTTGAGTTCTAAGTTCTGTTCCTTCTTCTCTTCCCTCCCCTCACCCCTCCTTGAGATGGTAAACAATCAGATCTAGGTTGTACATGTGCAGTTATGTAAAACAAGTCCATATTAGTCATTTAGTACAAGAAGACTTGAATAAAAGAAAAAAAAGTGAAAATAGCATGCTTCAGTCTGTATTTAATTAATATCAATTTTGTCTCTGGAGGCAGATAGGATACTTCATCCTGAGTCCTTTGGGATTGTCTGGGATCATTGTATTGCTGAGAATAATTAAGTCCTTCACAGTTCCTCATGGGATAATTGTGCTGTTACTGTGTACAGTGTTCTCCTAGCTCTGATCATTTCACTATGCATCAGTTCATGTAATTTTTTCCAGGTTTTTCTGAAGTCATCCTGCTTGTTATTTCCCATAGCACAATAATATTCCATTACAATCATATACCACAGCTTGTTTAGTCATTCCCCAGTTGATGGACATCCCGTTGATCTCCAGTTCTTAGAATTCTATACTTTTGTTGTATATATTTTCTGTGAACTTGTAGTCTCCTTATTAGAAAGTAAGCTCATTGAGGGTAGATTGCTCCATTCTTTGTGCTGGTATCCCTAGTGTCTAATGGTTCCTGACACATAGGAGATTAATAAATACTTTTTTTGGTTAATGTAATACAACTATTAACTGTAAAAAAAAGGAACCTCAGACTCATGGAGATCAAATGATATGTCCAAGGTCATGAATTTATCTGCAATGCTGGGACTAAAAGCCAGAGTTTCTAATTCCCAAGTCCACTAGGCAGTTGGATGGTTATGTAGATGGAGTGCCAGGGATCCAATTAGGAAGAGTCTTCTTTGTGAGTTCAAATCCAGCCTCAGAAACTAGCTGTGTGACCCTGGGTAAGTCACTTAACCCTGCTTGTCTCAGTTTCCTCATCTATTCAATGAGTTGGAGAAGGAAATGGCAAACCACTTCAGTGTCTGTGCCAAAAAAATCCAAATGGATTCATGAAAATTTGGACATGACTGAATGAATCCTTTGTATTTAAAAAACAAACAAGCAACAATTTTGTTGAGTAGTAAAAACTTCAATTATTTAAAGACCACTGTTTAGAAATTGTTGCAATGTATAGTTTTTGTTGATTTTTGTAAACAGGTGTATAAAATAGCTCATCTCTGCATGATGCTTTAGAATTTACAAAATATTTTCATTTATACAAGGCTTTAACTCACAATATTCACATGAGGATGTTTTACACATAGTTTGTTTATCAATACAAGTAACTTGCATCTTACTTTTGTGTTTGTAGTGGTGGTTGTTGGGTTTGTCCTTCGTTCTCGAAGAGCACCATCACATCAAGATGATAACATGACTTGCAGTTGACTTTGATTCAAGTGAGGGAGGGCTGTGTGAGGTCACCACCCTCACTGTCTTCTCCTGAGGCAACTGGATCCAGTGACCAGATATTCATCAGGATGACTGGAGATGGCCCAGGATTCAGTGTGGGACCCTGGCCCTTTCTGGCTAAGATCTTGTAGCATTCTTACTTTGAGTGAGCTACACCCATTTAATGCATAGGCTTCTTTAAGTAGTTGCTCAAGGAATGGCCCGTTTAATAAAAAAAAAAAAATCAAACTGGGAGCAGAAGACCCTTAGGGTTCCTGGGTAAAAGAGAAACAAGGACTATTTAGTATTTAAATCCACTGTGTGCTAGGTGGGTGGGGACTTGTTGTCCAGTCTATGAGTTCCAGAGTGAATTGGGTTTGAGGCTTGATCTTTGAGTAAGAAATGTAGCCAGTAAACTCAGAAGATAAAAAGGCAGCTTTTGGGGGTGGAACACTGGAGGAGGAAGAGGAGGAGGAAGAGGAGGAGGAAGAGGAGGAAGAGGAGGAGGAGAGCTGCTACTCACTCACAGGGTTGTGTTTGTCCTTCATTCTCAAAGAGGACCATGACATCGAGATGATGACATGACTTGCAGTTGACTTTGATTTGAGTGAGGGAGGGCTGTGCAAGGTCACCAGCTGTGCCATCTGGGTCCATTGACCAGATATCAAGACAGCTGGAGATGACCCAGGATGCAATGTGGGACCCTGGCCCTTTCAGGCTAAGGTCCCATAGCATTCTCACTTTGAGTGAGCTACACCCATTCAATGAATAGGCTTCTTTAAGTAGTTGCTCAAGGAACGACCTGTTTAATCAAAAAAAAAAAAAAGTCATACTGGGAGCAGAAGACCCCTAGGGTTCCTGGGTAAAAGAGAAACAATTACTATTTAGTATAAGAATCTCTTCCACAGGTATCTTTAAAAAAAAGTTCAAGTAGAATGCTTCCATATCCTGGATGCCTGAGTGTGGGGCTTAAGGCAGCGCAGCTTCCCCCCCATTCCCTGCAAGCCTTTGGCTAGCTGCCCATAGTAGAGCCCAGCCCCCTGCTTGAAGCTGCCAGCTTGGCTCTTTGCCAGAGGAGAGGGAAGCAGCAGAATGAAATCTTCAGGTGCAGGGATCTGGCTCAGCTCAGAGCACTGCAGAGAGGGGAGGAGGAAGGGCGACAGACTCAAAGCAAGGGCTCCCAGATCTTACACTCTCTGTGTGCATGAGTCCTTGCATGCCCTGCCCTCCAAACACTTTCTAGTTGTATGACAGTGGGCACACTTTAGCCTCAGTTTTTCTCATCTATAAAATGGGAATAGCGTAAACCCCTACCTCACAGGGTTATCTTGAAGCTCAAATGCAATCATAAATTAAAGTACTTTGCAAGCCTTGAAGTGATCCGAAATGTCAGTTATTATTAAGACGTTGGGAAGACAGCAAGCATGGGAAGAGAGGTACGGTACAGAATATGATTGGTCTTCATTTACTTGAAAAGAAGAGACAGATCAGAGATCAAAAGAAGTCTCTTGGAAGGAAATAACAGAGGTCAGGGGAGGAAGGAAGAGTGACCACTGAGATGTCTGCATGTAGGCGGCTATGAAAAGGTCCCAGACAGAAATTTTCTTTCTGATAGTATCTTGTATAGTGAAAGAAGCAGTTTGTTTTCCGGTGTAGCAAAGATGAATAGGTTGGTACCTAGGGAGAGAACCTATAATTTCTTTGGTATAGGGAACTCTCAGGTAAGGAAACTCCTGCCCAAGTGGGGCAGTGACTGGAGCACTCACTCCATCTGGAGTCAGGAAGACATGGATTTGAATCTGACCTCAGACATTTACTAGCTGTGTGACCCTGGGCAAGTCACTTAATCTCAATCTGCCTCAGTGTCTTCATTTATAAAATGGGGATAATAGCATGTACTTTCCAGTGTTGTGAGGATCAAATGAAATAGTATTTAGTTCAGGAGTTGGGCATCTGTGGCCTCAATTGGATTGGTATGGCCGTTGGCTTGAGGTAAGGATCTAGAGGTCCACTTGTAGCCTTGAGGCTGCAGGTTCCTAACCCCTGGTTTTCCCTACAAATTCAGGTTGGCATTTTCTCTGCAACTTATGGTAATACAGAGTTGCGTAGTACCCTTAGAGGAACTTGCCCAGGGTCACATAGCCAGTGTGTGTCAAAATTAGCATTTGAACTCAGATCTTGGTTTTGAGGCCAACTTTCTTCATAGTGCACCACAATACCTCCAGAACAGGGTGGTACTTGGGAAAAGAGCTACAGCTTGAATGTAAAATTGTCTGCATCTCTAGACTCTTGGCTCACATTAGGTTTTAGATTTGGATCCCCTCTGCTAGGCCACTCAGATTTGGATCCCCTTCTGTGAGACAGGAACCAGGAAGAACTCTTTCACCTTGGTTACAACTGTGGTAGGATTTTGGGAGTGGGAGGAGAAGGGTGAAAATAAGATACTTTCATAACCAAGAGATCTTACCAAGTAAGAGAGGGGTAAGGGTTACCCCAGAAACCACAAAGGCGGTATATGTGTGTGTGTGTGTGTGTGTGTGTGTGTGTGTGTGTGTGAGTAGAGGGAGTGGGCATATACAAGAAGGAAATTTTGGGAAGTTACTAAGAAAATATCATTAGCCAACAGGCTGCTTTCCACCCATCATGCTGCCAGCCAAGTCTCTCTTATAATTAGGTACATTTGGATAGAAACCAACCAATTGATTCCACTTCTCTGTCCCTCTGCTCTTGGATTCCACTCCTCATCCCCCTCATCCTTCTTTTCTAGTTAGTTTCTTTTGTGTGTAGGAGGCCTAGTTAAAGGATTCTTGATATAAAACAGGAGATAAGTAATAAATCGTAAGGATTTCTTACTGTTAAGACATGATGCAGACTGGAGTGCCAATCCAGAGTAAGCAGCAGATCTGACGCTGAAGGCCTGGGGTTCACATCTGGGCTCAGCTCCTGGCTGCCTTTGTGACTTTGGATTTGTCACTTCTGTCTGGGCCTCCAGCTTCCTTCATCTCTAAAACGAAGGGGTAGACTAGAAGACTTCCAAAGTCCCTTCTAGTTTAAACTCTGTGAATCTACGTTCCTATGAAATCAGCTTTGATATCCATTCATGGGAGCCTCTTCTCTTCCCCTACCCTTCCACTAAGACAGACAGTCCATTAAATGCTTTCCTATTTTTCATATCTTTGTCTCCAAAAGCATCCAGACAGTGAGCTATCTCTTAGGATAAAGAGCCTGTTTCCTAGTAAAATCATGGAATAAAAGCTCTGGGATCTTTTCTTTTTGACCTTGTTGTTATTCATTTCTGAGTTAGAAAGTTTCTCTGGACACGTGCTCCTTGCTCTTTAAAACAGGACCACCACCCCAGCCTTCTTCACAGTGATTAGAAACCTCTGAATTACCAGTAGGCCCCTGGCCCAGAGGCCTGACATAAACAAACAATGCTCCCCTGGGTTTGCTATGGTGCTTCAGAAGGCCAGGTAAGATTCATCAGCCTTCTGCCTCAGTGTCTTCAGGCTCTCTGCTCCTTCTCAAGGTAGAATACACTTTATTATTAGCAGTTGACTTGGGTTGGAGTTTCCCTTTGATCTTTCAGCAGCTCTTGGCCTTGCGCACATCACAGACTTTTCTTAACCATTTAAAAGGCCTTGTTTGTATATGTTCCTGACACCTGACTTGTCTCCCTTCTCTTTCTCTGAGTGCTCTTAGATGGTCTCATTGGATGTATGTCATTCTGACCCTTGGGATCAATGCTTTCATGTGCTCTAGGGCTCTGTCAAGGAAAACTTCTTTACTTCCACATCTCCAGCTCATTTAATGGAGAACAATGACCCCATGTGCTTATGGATAGTATGTTGTGTGTACTCTGTCTCTTTCCTTCCTTCCTTCCTTCCTTCCTTCCTTCCTTCCTTCCTTCCTTCCTTCCTTCCTTCCTTCCTTCCTTCCTTCCTTCCTTCCTTCCTTCCTTCCTTCCTTCCTCCCTTTCTCTCTATTTCTCTCTCTCCCCTCTCTCTCTCTCTCTCTTTCTTCCACTTTCATTGAGTGTAGGTGGCACCCTGTAAGAAGATTCTTCTTCCAACGGTGATTGATCATCAGCTGTCCTGATTAAGTGGCTTGCTCATCATCAGTATGTACCAGAGATGATAATTGAATCCAAGTTGGTTTTTTTTTTTTGCTCTAAAGTAAACTTTTTGCTCTATCCACTGTAAAGCATCTAGGGATTGTAGTAGTCAAAGCGCCAGGCAAGGAATTTGGAAGATCTCAGATATTTACTACCTGTATGACCCTGGGCAAGTCACTTAACCCTATTTGCTTCAGGTTCCTCATCTATAAAATGAGTTGGAGAAAGAAAAGGCAAATTATTCCACTATCTTTGCCAAGAAAATAGGGTCATAAGGAGTCAGACATGAGTGAAAAATGACTGAACCACAAAAATGCACACTCTAATGCAACCAAATTGGCATTATAGTGTTTCTTTTACTAGGAACTCTATCTCTGGTCTCCTTGCCTTTGCACTAGCTTTTCCTGATGATTGGGAAGTATTTCATCCTCACTTCTTAGAATCCCTGCTTTCCTTCAAGCCTCAGCTTAAATGCTAACTGCTTCCAGAAACTTTTCCTGCTTCCCCTAGATGCTAACATCCAAAATTATCTTTGTAGGGGTGGGATTGAAACCATCCACTCCATTTTAGTCTTTATATTTTAACCTGAGTAACTTAAAGAAGCCTATTCATTGCATGGGTATATTTCACTCAAAGTAAGACCATGATGAGAACTAAGCCTGAAACGGCCAAGGTCTCTTATTGCATCCTGAGCCATCTACAGTGGTCCTGATGAATATCAGGCCACTGGACCCAGATGGCTCAGGAGAAGAAAGTGAGGTTGCACAGCCCTCCCTTACTCAAATCAAAGTCAACTGCAAGACATAGCATCATCTTGATGTCATGATCCTCTTCAAGAATGAAGGACAAAAATACAAATATTGAGAACGTCTCAATAAATAACTGAAGGATTTTAAATTTGTTAAAAGGCCTTCACACTGGAGTGACACAAGAATCCACAAATTAGAGTAATTATACAAGAATCATGTTTGGATAGATTGAAGAAATTTGGCTATCCTCAGGGACCATCTTTAAATTATCAAGCGAACTAAGAAAGGATGGGTTTCCAGAAATTGGAGTGTGGATTTAGCCATAACACACACACACACACATACATATATACACATACGTATGCATGTATGTATACATATATAAATGTATACATATAAACACATATATGCTTATAAATTATCGGAGGTAACCATCATGATTTTCAATTCTCAAAGCTTCAATATAGTTTATTTGATGCTTTTGAAACTATTTCTTTACATTTCTCTAGTTTTTTATAAATAAATTTTTTTTTCTGCTTCTTTATAATATGAAACTGTTACCATACAAGTAAGGCCTCAATCCATATTCTTGACAAAGAGATTCAGGTCCTAACATCTATACTATGGATCATTTTATTTCCAAAATTGTCCAGGTCCCATCTGAAAGTTGTTTCTTCATACTCAATATTAGCAGTGCATATTAAAAACAAAGTTTTTTTTTCTAATCATATGAGGCATTACCATTTCATCTACAAGAGCAACAATAACCCATTGACAATCAATATTGACATACTCCTGAGGAGGAGCCACCTGGGAGAAAAGAAGAAGTCGTGACTTGGGTCTTGATCAGTTCTCTTTACCTTTATCTCTTTGACCAGAGGAAGGCATCTTCAAATGATCTGAATGGTTTAGATTTCCCATCTTCCCACTGGTGTCCTAGTAGCATCCTCAGATCAGCTCAAGGCAGTATATACGTTGGGAACTAGGGATGGATGGACGTAAATCATCATGCTTAGGGGGAACTTTTGGAGATCTCACAAATGAAAGAAAAACATCCTTAGTGCCATGCTTGTGTTTTCTAATTTTGAGCCCACTTTTCCCTAGACTTTGTATGAATTGGGAGCATCTTTTGAACTAATTGTTTTTATTGTCCCACCTTAGTAATCTTTCTAAAAACTTTCTAAAAGCTACTTAAAACTAGCTGACTAAAGGATTCTCAACATCTTGGGGAAAACATACCAGTTTGAGCCAATATTACTAGAAAAATCACCCTTGACCCCTCAGGGATACCCCTAGAAAGCTGAGGGAGATATGTATAAGCTCTGGGGAACCAACTTGTAAGTGGGAGTGGCAGTTGATATAAGGATCTTTAGAGAGTATTTGGGATATATCTCATCAATTTCATTGATATTTTTAAATGGTTATATAAAGTATACCACTCCTTTAAGATAAACCAAGTCATTTAGTGATGAATGGGACAGAAATAGCATTTCTGTGTAAATGAAGAGATTTATTTTGGTTGTCAAATGATATAAGCTATTGCAGCTGTTGTGGATGAAATGGTGATGCTTCATATGATTAGAAAATAATTTGGTTTTTAATATATACTGCTAATATCGAGTATGAAGAAAAACAACTTTCAGATGGAATTTGGACAATTTCAGAGAGAAAATGATCTGTGCTATAGATGTGAAGACCGGAATCTTTTTATCAACAAGGTGGAGTGAAGCCTTACTTGTGTGGGAACAGTTTCATGTTTTAAAGAAGCACAAAAAGCTATTTCATTTATGAAAAACTAGAGAACTATGAGTGTAAAGAAACACAAGAGCACCAAATAGACTAGGTGGAGATTTGAGAGTTGAAAATCATGGTGGTTAAAAATCAGACAATTTATGCATCCTTGTTTTATGAATAAGAGGATAAAATTAAAAAATGAGAAATCATATATATATATATATATATTCTGAAGACTGAATTGCATTTAAGAAAAACTGTTAATCCAATAGAGTAAATTTGGGTAATTGTAGCCTGAGACACTAATTAGCTATATGGCTCTGGGTAAGTCACTTAATTTCTGTCTGCCTAAGTGTCCTCAACTGTGAAATAGGAATCCTAATATTATCACCTCCTTCCTAGGGTTTCTGTGAAGACCAAATGATACATTTGTAGAGAGCTTAGCACAATGATTGGCGCATTCTAGTGTCAAGATATTATTAGGCGATACCTTATTTTCCAGAGCTAAGGCCAAGCAAGCAAGCTGTGCCCTGAGCTTGGCATAACAACAATCCTTTGCGTTTACCCTCTGGATGAACTCAGTCACAGCAAAATCCCAGAATTGTTTCATATAATTATTGTGTTGCTTTGACCAGCTCAAGGTGTCCTCTGAGGTTGGACAAGTATGTTCTGGTCATGAAGCCCCACTATGAATCGAACTTGTCTCATTATTACTGGTACTTCTCATTGTCAGAGCTACAGCTCACTGTGTGGCCATTGGTATGAAGTACTGAGATCTGCCTACATTAAAGTGGGTTCCCCCCTGGGAGGTGGGGGACATGCATCTAGTTTTCTTCCTTGCTTGCAAGTTGTTTCCCTCACTTTGAAAGTAAACTTTTGTTTGATTCCTGACTCTCCTGCCTCTAGCCTGCTCTGTTCATCTCCAACCATCCGCAGGTTAGAGGTCAGTTTGGTCTAGTTGACATTAAGTACTTAAAAAATGCTCCCTTTCCTCCCCTTCCTTTTCCTGTGTTAGCCTTGGTGGTTAGAAGCAGTCAACTGATAGAAGACTTCATCTGAATGATTCTTCAGTGGTTGGGGGAAAAAATTGACTTCGTTGGTCAAGAACTTCAGCGATAACTGTTGTCCTGAAGCATCTCTTAGAGATGAAGAAAAGGGAAGTTTTTCATAAAAACTTGTTGCTCTCTACTGCCACCTCTGGCTTGATAAGAAAGAGCAGATATGACTTTTCAGTTGTTTTGGTTTCATGACATGGGGAGCTGGCTCCATTTTGATTGCATAGAGCACCATCTGGGTCAGTGAAGCTCTGACTGGTCTGGTCTGTATCATTCAGAAATAGCCAGTTGGGTGAGTTTTGCAGATTTGTTTAGTTCTTTTTATGGATTTTGTTTTTGGCTTAAAGAGATTGTTCATGTTAAGAGTTAGCACTTTCTAAACACCCTTTTAAGAGTGATAGACAACAGAAAGAGTACTTGAAAGCTGTATTAGAATAGAAAAGAAAAGAGGATTTTCCCAAATGAAGAGTGGTGATTATCAATGGCTAAGCCATGAGCAGGTAAGCAGTTTTGTGGGGTGCAGATGTTCATGAAAGGACCAGCATCATCAATGCCTGTGGTCCAGAGTTGTAAGTTATCCTAAGCATGTGAGCTTTCCTCCCTTATGTAATTCCCTTACAGCTTCCTATAAATATGTGCTCTCTCTTTGCTGTAGTTACTGAGAGCATTTTTGGGAGCGTGTGATCCAGGATTAATGTGTACATTGTGTATTATTTGTTTGATTGAATATATTATTCTCTATGATATTATTTCTTTTGCTTTATTGCTAAGTAAATGGCTATGTTTAAGATCCCAAAATATCATTATTGTGGATGGCTAGTTGTGTAAAGATCTGTAAATATCAGCCATTGTGTGAATGTGTTTGCCTTCTGAGTGGTTTGTTATATAGATAGGAATCACCTTGGGTGGGGGCTCAGTCATGTCCAGCTCTTCATGGCCCCTTTGGGGGTTTTCTCGGCAAAGATACTGGAGTGATTTGTTATTTCCTTCTCCAGTTCATTTTACAGAAGAGGAAACAGAGGCAAACAGTGTTAAATGACTTACCCAGGTCCCACATCTAATAGTCTGAGGTTGTATTTGAACTCAGGCCTTCCTGACTCCAGGCCTAGTACTTTATATGCTGCCCCATCTAGCTGCTCCTATAGCTGCTACATGAAACTTTATTCTGGGGGGTATTTGACAAAACACCAAGAACAGATTATTTGTGTTACGTTTCTGTTTTGACATGCTTGTTAACTGAATTTGTTTCCCTCCTTTGAAATTTACCTGTTCACATATATAGCCATTTACTCATTGTGTCTTGACTTCCCCATTTTATAGATTATATATTATTATATATAATATAATACATTGCTATCTATTATATTATATATAATACATTATATGTATAATCTATCTATCTATATATTATATAGATGGGTCAATCAAATGTAATCATTTGCCCTGGGTCACAAAGCTTGTAAGTGTTAGATCTGGGACTTGAAACCAGTTCTTTTCATTTTGCCTGTTTCATTATGCTTTTTCTGTCAGTCACAGTCTGTACATAAAATATACAGGATATCTTTATGAGTTTGGGGAGATGTTGATAAGGAGTGGGGAGGAAATAACATAACTTTTTTTTTTATTTAATGTGCTTAAAAAAAAAGACAAGCTTAGAAAGGAAAGAAACATCATCTAAATAAAATTGGCAGAAGCAAGCTAAGTCAGAAGGTGATGCAAACACCAGAGAGGAGAGAGAAATAATACACATGGATCTAAATAAAAAATGTAGCTAGGAAATAACAGAGATTTACTTTGGAAAAAAACCAAGTACTACATCTGGGGGAAAATAATTTGGAACACACAGTCGTCTAAGGGTGGGAGAAACCTGGAAAGTGACAATGCTGAAAAAGACTGAGGACTAAGCAGAAAATGGAGCAAGGAAATTCTGTATTTGAGGCAAACTGCAAAATGGTAGCAACTTGTTCTGCTAAAGGTGATTGCCTTCTATTTAAGAGATGGAAAGATGGAGAGGGGGAATGGAATCTGAAGCCTCTTTTGGGTAATGTAGGTTAAGAAGATGCCAATATATTAGATGAGGAAAGCAACCATAATCATGTAAGAGGTTGTTCATTCAATTGCATCTGGCTCTTCATGATTCTAATTGGGGTTTTCTTGGCAAAATACCAGTGATTTGCCATTTCCTTCTCCAGTTCATTTTACAGAGGAGGAAACTGAGGCAAATAGAGTTAAGGGATTTGCCCATGGTCACACAGCTAATGAGTATCTGAGGTCATATTCAAATTCAGATCCATCTGACGTCAAGCCTGGAGCTCTATTTACTATGCTTACCTAGCTGCTCCTAAAACAACTGTAATACAACAGCATCAGAGACATACAAAGTGTTTTGTGAGGCCCAAATGGTGAAAGTGGGGGAGATGGAGTGGCGGTCATTAATTGACAGGGAGTATCAAGAAAGGGTTCCAAGAAAAGTGTTTGATTTGGGATTTAAAAGGTGGGTTCAAGAATTCAGCAGTTGCAAGGGCAGAGATAAGGGCAGGCGTGAGGAACCTATGGCCTCAAGGCCACATATGGCCCTCTAGGTCCTCAAGGGCAGCCCTTTGACTGAATCCAAACTTCACAGAACAAATCTCCTTAATAAAAAGATCTGTTCTGTCACACTTGGACTCAGTCAAAAGGCTACACCCAAGGACCTAGAAAGTCACATGTGGCCTTGAGGCAGCAGGTCCCCACCCCTGGGTAAGGGCATTTCAGGGATAAGGAGCAGTGTGAGCAAAGATACAGAGGCAGAAAGTACTGCATATGTAGGAGATATCAAGCAATCTAATTTGGATGGAGTATGTTGAGAGTATCAGTGTAAAATAAGACTGGAAAATAAGGTTGTACTAGACTATACAAGACAGTTTAAAGACTTTGAACTTTATTCACCAGATAATAGGGTTGCTACTGAAGAGTTCTGGATGCATAATGTTCTAGACACATGATGGCAGACCAAATAGATACATAAGAACTAGCTTGGAAAGAAAGGTGATAAATTTAGAAAATCTGTTAGGGGGTTATTGGAATAGTGCACGCCCCTCCCCCTCCCATGCTAGGGTGGTGTCAATGTGTAATGATAAGAGAATTTGAAGATCTTCCCCGCCCCTTAATAGGCCCATGTGCCTGCTTTGAGCTCAGTCCAGCTCACAGCTTGAGTCACATTGAGCCAATGGTGAGAGGAACTTGCTGAAGAGTGGGGTAGAAGAGAGAATGAGGCAGAGCTGAGAGAGAACAGGCAGAGCCGTTAGACTGAGTGAGAGACGGTGGAATTTTGCCTAAAGAAGTGCATTTGTGGGGAAGCCTAAAGGAGGGAAGGCTTGGGGATGGCTGTGCCCCTTTTATTGGTAGTGTGTACAAACTTTGCTGTTACCATGGTGGAATGGCTTTCTGGTATCTGAATAAATATCTTGGTTTCTTCTTTGAGGAAGAGACTTTATATTTTGCGAATTTACCCTGGAAATACAAATGTGTATCCATAGTGGCTGCTGTGAGTATTACATTGGCGTTACGCAGTGGGAATAGAGAAGATAATATCTAGAGTTGGGAGTGACAGTCTTGTAAAAAATAATAAAGTCAGGACTGTGTTTTTAGGAAAAGACAGTGAACAGATTGCCTTTGAACAGGTTGAAGTTGAATGTCTAGGTGGAGATGTCTTATAGGAGTTTGGAGATATAGTCTACTGCTGAGGAGTGGTAATAGTTATAGATGTTGCTTAAGAGTCATCTGCCGAGAGGGTATAGATGGAACTCTTTGAAAGAGTAAGATTGTTAAGGGAGAGAAGGGAGAGAAAAGAAAAGATGGGATAAAAACATGATCAACATTTATAAATCATACTTCGCTATCATTTGTATTTGACAAAAAAGTATCCATATTCATTGCTTCTAGTTCATTACCCACTCTCATTAACCCTTTGTGATCTGGTTTCTATCCTTATGCTACTGAAACTATTTTCTCCAGTGACACCTCTCAATCGCCAAATTTCAATAGTCTTTTCTCCAATATTTATCCTCCTTGATCATTCTGTAGAATTTAAGACTGCAGATCATTTCCTTTCTAGAAATTTTTTTTTCCTTGTCTTCAAGGGAAAGAAAGCTCTCTTATTGTGCTAGCCCTTAGTTCTCTGGTTCTTTGTCCTCTTCTAGACCCCTTAAGGTAAGTAGGCTTGGATGGAGATGGGGGAAGCATAAATTAAGAAAGGGAATTCTCAGTTAAACATCAGGCATCAACTTTGTCTTTTGACTGTTTTTGTAGTAGTTTGCCAAAGTTGGTATATTCAAACCAGATAAACTCAGAGAAGGTATGCTATAAGGAAAATATCTGGCATTGGTATCGTATGTATGTATGATCTGACATGTATTTTTAGCTTTAATTTGGAAGGCATCAATCAGTGCATAATTGTCTGGACTTTCACAGAGCTTCCTTGTATCAATCAATTGACATGTATTTTTGAAGTGCTTATTACATGACAAAAGCAAATTAGCCACTGCCCTGAAGAAGCTTACATTCTATCATAGGGGCTGAACCTTTTGAGTCTATTGCCAATTGTGATGTGACTGGGATAATCCAGGAGGCATGACATAAGGAGCAGGTCCACAATTTATTTAGAATTTTTTTATTTTCATTGATTTATTTTGGTTTTCATTATATTTATTTCAAAGTATGATTCTCTTCCTGAAAATCTTCTCTTACAACAAAGAATAAGAGGGAAAGAGCTGTCCAGCAAAACTAACCAGTAAATCAACCATGTCTGACAACATATGTGCTGTTCCATACTCATGGTGGTATAGTTGACTTTGGTGTCAAGAAGACCTAAATTTGAATCCTGACAGTAGTTGTGTGACCCTTGGCGAATCCCTTAACCTCCCTCAGCCTCAGTGTTCTCATCTATAAAATTTGGATGATAATAATTCTATTTATTTCACAGGGCTGTTGAAGGGTCAAAAGAGATAATATATGCAAATACTTTGGAAAATTTAAAGTACTATATGAATGCAACTTAGGATGATGATAGTGATGACAGAGATGATGATGATGGGGATATTCTTCTTTGTGTAATGAAGGGAAAGAAGGTACATTTTCTTAATTTTTCTCTTAGGTCAAAGTTGATCATTTAAATTACACAGCCTTCAGGCTCCTTTTTGTATGTTTGCTTAATTAATTAATTAAATAGTCTCCCCAATCAAGTAATAAAATTTTTTAAATGACTATTATGTACCATGCACTCTGCTAAGCACTAGGGATGGAAAAAGAGGCAAAAGACAGTTTCCACCCTCAAGGAGCTTACAGTATTTTGGAGGAGGCAACATGCAAACAGATATATACAAATGATTAAGAGAGGAAAGTCACTAGAATTAAGAGGAGTTGGAGAAGGCTTCCTATAGAATGTGGGATTTCAGTTTGAACTTAAAGGAAACCAGGGAGGTCAGTCATCGGAGTGGAGGAGTGTGAGAGACAGCCAGAGTGGAGAAATGGAGTGCCTTGTTTGTGGAACCCTGACTTCCTGTCTAATGGGAGAGTAAGGTGTTTACTGCGTTGGGACATTGCTTCCTAGAAATCCATTCCACTTTGCATAGGACAGACACAATAGATACTGTTAATAAATTAATCTCCTAGTGTTGCATCTTTAAGAAAACTTTCTGTTTGGCTTTTAGAGGATGTCTAAAGCCACCAGGAGATTAAGATTTTCTAGAAATTCTCTCTTATTAAAAATTAAGATAAAGCACTCCTCCTAAAATGAAGCAACATTCTTTAGATTTGCCTTTTTTAGAATTGATTTTGGTTAGAGGAATGAGCTCTGGGGGAGAAGGACTGAGTCTGTTGAACTTCTTCTGTATAATATGTAGCTTAGTATATTAAAGCAGGTGGTGCCTAATTAGTATTGTTTGGTGTTGAACCAAGAAGAAAGGTCCTTTCCTTCAATTTCTTTAGCCTTCGTCCAATCGTATGTCAGTTTAAAGTCTTCATCTTTTCCTAGACACCTTGTCTTGATTTCAGCTTTCAATGTGCCCATTTCCCATCCCAGGCTCACTGCCAAGATCTTTGTTTCTTCCTTGGCCTTCAGTCAAGTCTTCAGTTTCCTGCAAGAACTTCTTTCCTTCTGTCCTCCCATCTTTCACTCTCTTCCTTCTGTTTTGCCAGCTTTCCTGCATCATCCTTTTGGCTTTGCTCCCTGCTTCTCCTGCCAGCCCATCTTTATTATTTTTCCCCTCTTTTCCCATTTCCTACATCCCTCATTTTCTACATCATCATATTTTTTGTGTTAGTAGATTCTTAATAAAAGGAAAGTGGACATTAGTGTTACTAATAGCTAGAGTTGAGACAGTTTGATCTGGGTTAGCAGGCTAATTTCTCTTCAAAGGCCAACTTACCTTCTCTTCCCACCTGAAATCCTAAATGGTCTCATTGTTCTCTAAATTTTTGTAGCACCTAGGATTTTTATGGTACAATGGCACTTATTGCAGTTTTTTTGAGGGGGTGGGGTGGGGATATGAACCTGTGATTTCATCTACTCAGGAAACTCGCTTTACCAATGCATACTGGCAACTGGGCTGCATCTTCTTAGTCTTAGAGGCATTGAGAGGTTACAAGATT
This sequence comes from Bettongia penicillata ogilbyi, assembly GCA_023548195.1. Lineage (NCBI taxonomy): Eukaryota > Metazoa > Chordata > Mammalia > Diprotodontia > Potoroidae > Bettongia > Bettongia penicillata. The sequence continues at coordinate 10,071,617 of JAJHZJ010000244.1, read as the reverse complement.
TGCCCAGAATCACACAGTTTTTAGAGTGTGAGTTCTATTAGAAGGTGACTCCTTGAGAGGAGGGATTTTTTTTTTTTTGGAGGGGGAGTGCTTTTTTTGTATCCCCTGTGCTTAGTTCAGTGTCTGGCATACAGTAGTAACTTCCTATCAAAATATAAAATCTTCTGTCATTTAAAGCCCTTCATAACCTTACACCTTCCCCTATCCCCCATCGTTCCAATCTTATATGTTACCTCTACATATACTTTGCAATCCACTGACACCGACCTCTTTGCTTTTTCTTGAACAAGACACTGGCTATCTGCCATGCCTGAAATTCTGTCTCCTGGTTTCTTTCAAGTCCCTCATAAAAATCCCACTCTCTACAATCCCCCTTAATGCTAGTAGTCTCTTCTCTCTATTGATTATCTCCATTTTTATTGTCTGTAGCTTTTTCATACATAGGTTTTCGCATGTTTTCTCTCCCGTTAGAGAGAGCTCCTTGATGTCTTTTACCTTTCTTTGTATCTCCAGTGTTTAACACACTGCCTGACACATATTAGACATTTAATTAATGTTTATTGATTGACTTGACACAACCAGTTTTTGTCGGAGGGAGGATTTGAACCCAGGTCTTTGAAGCTGGCAGCCACACCTGTATATATCTTTGTGTCCTCAGCAAAGGACACACTTAGAAAAACTTTATGATTATTTGTGAGGGAAACACTGTAAATCATAAAGTGATATATAAATGCTACTTGCCATGATCATCTCTTGAAACTCTTTCATGCTTTTTACAGAAGCACCTGAAGGCAATCTTCCCCACCCTTCCCCCAAACTCTTCATCCAGAAACCTAGAGGTAGGCCTCCTATTAATGAACTAAAACCTCATTAATAACAGTAATGGCAAAGGGCATTTAAGCTCACACTTACACAAATTGTTCAGAAAGGAGAAAACTAACATTTACGTGCTTATTATGCGCCAGAAAATGCCCTGTGCACCAATATTATTTCATTTGATCCTCCTATCAACCTTGAGAGGTAGGTGCTAATATTATCCCCATTTTGGAATTGAGAAAACTGAGGCAGAGAGCAGGTAAGTGACTTACTCAGGGTCACATAGCTAGGAAGTGTTTGAGGCCAGATTGGAACACAAATCTTCCTGACTCAGACCCAGTCCTCTATTCTCTTGGCCTTCTCGATGCCTCCAATTGACAAGGTCACAAAACTACAGTAAGGTGAAACCAGTGAATTTGGGGGCTGGGGTCTTATTCTAAATGTTCCAAAAGTCCCTGGACTTTTGATAGAAATTTATGGTTAGAAATTGTTGATATTGTCATGAGGATTCATGCATTGGATTGTGAGTCAGACTAGAGGATTTCTCTGGTCCCTTCCAATTCCATTATAACGTAAGCTCCTTGAAGGCAGGGAATTAATGGTCTCCAGTACTCAACATAATATACATAGCAAACCTTCATAAATGCAGGTCTGTTGACTGTTAATTCAAGAGACTGTGGTTCTCTGCTTTTTGGTGTGGAGAATTGGACCTTCACCCAACTGTCAGGCTAGAAATCAGTTATGTGGAATAATGCCTTACCCCCTTTCTCCCTGGAAGGTACAAGTTTTCTTGAAGGGCATAAGATAAGTATTCAACTATTTTTCATGGTAGTTAAACTTTGGAGGTCTTTCTCCAGGGTCACATGGTATAATGTAATGGTTCTCAAATTATTTGGTCACAGGACACCTTAAAAATTATTAAAGACTCCAAAAATGTTTATGTGGGTTATACTATCAATATTTACCATATTAAAGGAAAATTATTAATTCATTAAAAACAATAAAATAGTAATTATATAATAAATAATTTTTAGTGAAAAATATTTTTCAAAGCAAAAATAATTGATGAGAAGTGGTATTATTTTGTATATTTTTTGCAAATCTCTTTAATGTTTTGTTTAATAGAAGATAGCTAGATTCTCATATCTACTACATTCAATCTGTTGCAATATGTTGAAGTATATGAAGAAAATATAGCCTAACAGATATGTAGATAAAAAAGAAGAGTAATTAAATTGGAAAATAAATCTTAGTTTTATTATGAAAATAGTTTTGACCTCATGGACCCCTTGAATTTCTAGGATGCCCAAGGATCTTTAGTTTGAGAACTGCTAGATTAGAACATTTCTTTGATTCCTCCCAATTCCACTACAATGTAAATTCCTTGAGGGCAGGGACATAATAGTTGATGATATTAAATATGGAACATATAAGCACTTAATGCATGCTTGATTGACCATTGTTTGAAGAGCCTAGGATTCTATATTTTGGTGGGGAAAACTGTTTCACCTGAAGAAACCAGTCATGGTAGACCACTGAAGTATTAGGCTAATAGTCACTTGTGGGGATAATCCTCCTCTCTTAGTTTCCCTGGAAGGTACGAGTTGTTCTATAGATCATAAGACATATACCAAATTAATTACCTTTCACAGCTGAACCCCTCTGTGCCTCATTTTCTTTCTCTGTAAAATGGTTGAATTCAATGGTCATTAGGGTTCCTTCTAGCTTTAATGATACCATGACCAAATGAATGAAGGACCTAATATTAGTCTTTAATATCAATAGCCAACAAATTCCAACTACTTTTGCTTCCTCAGGTACAAACCAAGAACCAAAGGAAGATGAAGGACACAGCCTACCAACCATTCCCTTTTAGCTGTTATTTATCCAGGTAAAGAATCCAATTTGAATCTTAATCGGAAGCAAGCCAGATGGCTTTGTTTTGTAGTTGACTATAAGAGGCCAATTTTTTTTCCTTTAAAACTTGAGTTCAGAAATCTTGAACATTGCTTTTGGGAAACTCTCAGCATTTGTTTCCCTAGTGGTGAATTCTCCCAACACAAATAGGAGAAGCTGCTTACAGCAAAGAAAGAACCTGGGGCCTGGAAGATGTGCCTTCCATCTGCTGAGTCATTTTCTGCACATGGCTCAGATTTATTTTTTTTTTTTAACACTTGTCCAGTAACTGTGTGTAACAAGCCACTTGTGCCAAGAAACTGACAATCTGTAGACCCAAAGATGAAGAAAATGAATTTCCTAGTGAAAATTGTAAGACTCTAGGACAAAAATGAATTTTTTACTCCTCCTGTATCTACTATTCTTTCTAGCATGCAAGATAGAAAAATCCTGGATTTTCCAGCATTTCCAAATTAATTTCAGAAGTGAATCATAGTTCAGTGGACTATGAGGTAAATCACTCAACCTCCTCAGTGCAACATGTGCTGCCAAAAAACAGTCAAGTTTTTGGGGAAAACCAATAATTACAAAATCATCAACATCTTCCTCCCTCCACCCCACAAAATCCCAATCTCTCTCATAGAACCTTTAAAAGTCTGTAACTTATAGGATCCTAGATTTAGAGCCAGAAGAGAACTTAGAGGTCATTCAGTCCATTCCCTTCTTTTAACAGCAATGAGGGGATTGGGGCCCAAGAGTGACTTAACCAAGATTATACAGGTAGTAAGGAACCAAGGTGAAATTTGATTTTATATATATATATATATATATATATATATATATATATATATATATATATATGTATGTATGTATGTATATACGTACATTACATCCAGTAAGACTCCAAAATGACTTTACAATATTAAAGAATAAGACAACACATAAAGAGGAACAAGGAAAGGAATGGGATATGAGGATACCTATCACATGTGAAAGATTGGTTTGGAAAAGGCCAGGCACTGTCATGGAGGCCTGCCTCTGAGAAGGGCAGATAGATGGTACAGTGGATAAAACACTGGGCCTGGAATGAGGAAGATCTGAGTTCAAATTCAGCCTCAGATATTTCCTAGATGTGTAACCCTGGGTAAATTACTTAACTGTTTGCCTCAGTTTCCTCATCTGTAAAATGGGAGGGAAATGGCAAACCACTCTAGTATCTTTGCCAAGAAAACCCCAAATGTGGTCATGGAGAGGTGGACACAACTGAGATGACTAAACAACAATGGTTGTGTGAAAAATAAGGGAAAAATTTATCTATTAGGGACCAGGGTCTCAAGTGTCTGAATTAAAGTTCCAGTGGTGAGAGAAGGAGGAGGGCCAGAGTGCAGGAGGTATGGTTCAGAAATGGCTCTCCACTAGGATGTCCCTGACGAATGGCCATATAGTCTTCATGCTAAGGATTCTAATGAGGAAAAGCATGTTCTACTTTTGAGATGCAGTAATTGTCAACAAGTTTTTCCTCCCCTGAGGACCAGAGATTAATGGAGCAAAAGTTGGAAGGAACCTTAAACCTCATCTTGTCCAGTCCCTTCATTTTATAGATGAGGTTGATGAAACCCAGAGAAGAAAGGACTTGCCCAAGGTCACACTTAATAATGCCAGAGTCATTATTTGAAACTAGTCATTCTGATTCCATATCCAACCTGAACTTTGCACTTATTTAAAGTGTGAGAAGCTCTGATGTGAAAAGTTTCTCAACCAATCCTTCTCCATATTGAACAGATTGTTAGCTCTGAAAGATTTTCTCAGTTAGGAACCCCATTCTATTGCATGGGAGCATACACTGTATCATAGGACCATAGATTTAGAGATGAAAAAGATCTTAAAAGTTATCTAGACCAACCTTTCCATTTTACAGATGAAGGTAAATAGAAACTATATAGCTTGCTAGATAGAGTGTTGACTTGGGAAGACCTGAGTTCAAATCTTGCCTTGCATCCAGACTAGCTGTGTGGCCATGGACAATTCACTTAACCTCTCTGTGCCTCAGTTTCCTCATTTGTAAAATGAAAATAATAACAGCACCCACCTCACAGAGTTATTGTGAGGATCATTGAGATAACACATATAAAGTGCCTTATTTGTCATTGTTGAGTTGTTTCGGTCATGTCTGACTCTCTGTGATCTCATTTGGGGTTTTCTTGCAAAAATACTGGAGTGGCTTGTCATTTCCTTCTCCAGTTCATTTTACAGATGAGGAAACTGAGGCAAAAAGGGTTAAGTGACTTGCTCAGGGTCGCACAACTAGTGAGTGTCTGAGACCGAATTTGAACTCAGAGAGATGAGTCTTCTTGACTCTAGGCCTAGCCCTCTAGCCACTGCTCTACCTAGTTGCCTTGTAAAGAGCCTTGTAAGCCTTAAAATGCTATGTAAATGCTATTAATATGATTTATTATTATTATTGATATTATTGGGCTATTATCAAGTGATTTGTCTAAGGTCACTTAAGTAAATCCTGGCTTTGGCTTAAATGTAGCCTTAGAACTAACATAGATTTAAATCTTGAAAAGACTTGAGAGATCATGTAGTCCAATAATATTCTTTAATATTTCCATTTTTCTGAGGTCTTTAGCTTCGAATACATACTATGAAAAGGATACATTCCTTTTTTTCCTATTGGAATGAGATGTTTCAACAATTGTAAAGCAACATTTTTTTTTCAGCTTTAAAGCCAGGCACGATGCAGTGTTTGTGGTGTTGAATGGCATGTTTAAAACTACTGTGGCCTTCCATTATACATTCAAGTTTTAACTCACACAAACACTTGTAAATGTGTTTTTACGACTAAAAAAAACCGAACTAATAACAAGCTTGTAGGAGTGAAAATAGTTTACCTCTAATTGTCTAGCAAACATAACTATACATCACTCTGATCTCTTCTAGCTAATTGATACTGGGACCAAATGACAATTCCTTTGGACATACAAGAGAAGTATGGCAGTGAAAAGACAGAGCATATCAAAATAAATGCCAGCTATTATTATGGTTGCTGTTCAACTATCAGGTGGCTTGGAAGTAAGGCATGACATAAAGCTTATAACATAATAGACATATAATAATCGACATATAATAATAATTTAAAAGAATCAGTTTGTGCAAATTACTTTACCCCTTAAGTATAATTTTGATTTTCTTACAGAATCTTAAAAGAACATAATTTTTTTAAAAGCACAGTTTAAAGAATAGCAAGAAAATAAACTTTTCATATACAAAGTAGAACAGGAAAAAAGATTACATGAGAAAGCACAGTTCGATTATTTACAATTTGCTTTTTTAGAAAAAGTACATAATAAATTCTACATGTTGCTTTCAAAATTGTCCCACTTTGTCTGTTTCCTTCTGAACTTCCTTTAGTTTTTCTTCTGTGAAATTAAAAAAAAAATGCTTCAATGGCCCTCTTTTCTTCTTTTCTTTGGCAACCATACCGGTAACTCCTTGCCAAATCCTAGGCCCAATAAAAAAGAGCAGAACATTTTTTTTTTTTTGGTAACAAATGAGCATAGTCAAGCAAAACAAATGCATACATTTGCAATAAACAAAAGCATATCATCTGTGAATCCATTACTCCTTTGTCAGAAGGTAGGGTAGCATATTTTCTCATAGGTTTTCTGGACCTGTGGTTAGTCATTACTTTGATAAGTTTTTCAAAGTTCTTTTTCTTGACAATGTTATTGTTTTATTATAGGAAAAGTAATCTTATCTTTCCTCCTTTCCCTCTGCTTCAGTTCATACAAATCTTCCCAGATTTCTCTGAAACTGTTCCTTTCATCATTTCTTAGGACACAATAATATTTCATTATATTCATTTAGGAGCAGCTAGGTAACTCAGCAGATAGACCACTGACCCTAGATTTAAAAAGACCTGAGTTCAAATCTTGTTTCAGACACTAGCTGTGACCCGAAGCAAGTCATCAAACCTCTGTTTGCCTCCATTTCCCTGTCTGCAAAATGAGATTATCTCTTTCACATTGTGGGGATTAAAGATATGGCACCCCCACAATCTAGAAAATTTCCATAAAATTTTTTGCACCCACCCTCCCCTGTTGTGCCAGAGAAGCCTGAATTATTATGGCATTAAAAGATAAAATATGTTAATGTTATATAATATTATACATATATTTCATGTGTTTCTGAGTTTCTAAACTTTTTTGTCATCTGCTGGCCTTCATGTGTTGTCTGTGGTTTCCACAACTCCCCCTCCCAAATTCCCAATTAATTTCTTATGCCGACCTGCAACATATTGAAATCTTGATAAGGAAAATCACAATGTGGAAAGGATAACTATAGTACCTATCTCCCAGGATTGTTAAAAGGATCAAGTGAAATAATAGTTGTAAAGTAATCAGCACGGTGCCTAGCACATAGTAGGTGCCTGATAAAGATTAGTTATTTTATTACTATTGTTATTATTAATTAAATCACTATAATTTGTTCAGATATTTTCCAGTTGATAGGCATTATCTTTATTTCCAGTTTCATGCTACAACCAGAGATGCTAAAAATATTTTTGTTTGTATCAGTTCTTTTCCTCTCTCTTTGAAGTATAGACTTAGTGGTGATATTTCTGTGTTAAAGACTTTACACAGTTTGATGACTTTTTGGAAATGGTTTCAGATTGTTTTCCAGACTGGTTGGGCCAATTCAAAGGTCAACTTACACTGTGCATTAGTGTGCCTGGCTTCCTACACCTCCGCTAATTGTCATTTTACCTATTTCCCCATCTTTGCCAATTTGATAGGTGTGATGTACAATCTCAGAATTGTTTTAATTTACATTTCTCTAATTATTCATGATTGGGCTATTGGTGGCTTGAATTTCTTCCTCTAAGAACTGCCTATTCATATCCATTGACCATTTATATTGGAGAATGGCTATCATTTTTATATATGAGCCAATTTTTTATACATCTTGAATGTTAGCCTTTTATCAAAGAAGCTTGCTGCAAAGATTTATATGATTCTGCCAAATTTTGTGTGATCTTAACTGTGATTTCTCAGTACTTGAATTCTTTATTTCTGGCAACTTGCTGTATTTTTCCTTTGACCTGGAAACTCTAGCTTTTGACCGTTATGTTCCTGAAACTTTTCATTTCAGAGAGAACTCCTTTCAGGAAGTGACTAGTAGATTCTTTCAATTTTTACTTTAGTCTCTGTTTTTTAGAAATCTGGGCAGTTTTCATTCATGAGTTCTTAAAATATTGAACCCAGAATTTTTTGTGGTCAAGGCTTTCAGATAGACTTCTAATTCTTAGATTTGTTTTCCCCTCTTAACCTGTTTCATGTCATAGTTTTATATGTGATAACTTTTGCATTCTTCTATTCTTTCAGTTATTTGATTTTATTTTGCTATTTCTTATTGTCTCATGAGTTTATTAAGATCTATTTAGTTCATTCTGATTTTCAAAGACTGTTAAAGAGAAGGCTTTTGTACCTCACTAATTCTCCTTTTAAGCCTTCTTCTAGAGCTCTTAATTTCTTTTACAATTCTTTCCTCTAGAGTTTTCATTTCATTTACATTATCTTTAAAAAAACCCAACAACTCTTACTTTATTTTCCCCAAGAATTTTAGTTGACCTTGGGGCTACGTTCTATCTTTGTTTGAGGCACTACTTGTAGATACTGTGGAGTTATCCTCTTTTTCTGAGGTTGTATATTAGGTCTTACATTTTTTTTGTTGACTCCTTTTTCCACCTTTACTTTCTAAATTGGGATTTTGTGTTAGGGCTAAGCCCTGTGAAATTCTGGAGGAAATGTTGAGGACCTTGTTTGGTCTTGATTTGTATAATAAACTGTTCTTCAAGGGTCTTGGGCAGATTAGGCTAGTGAGTTTCACATTTTCATTGAGCTAGGCAGTCTGACCCTAGGGTATAATCTGATTGTTGCCCTCTTGGTCTGATCCATGTTAGTTTCTGGCCCTGGATTAGGATCTGGGTGACTCTACTGTAGGCTTTTCCCTATTAAAAAGTCCAGTAGATAGTAGCTGGCACTACCCTGAAAGCTCTATAGACTCAGAGAAATAGAATTGTACAATTTCCCCTGGTCTGGTCTCCCTTCCCTGGTTATTCAGCTCCAGGTTCCAACCTCTCTAACTCAGCTATAGATTTGTAATCAGTGCACACTTTCTGTCATGGTAAACAGTCATAGACCTAAAATCTCTGTACTGGGTCTGAGATCCAAGTTAGAGCTCAAAATGACACCACTGTTAACTCACCTCTGTTCTTTGTTCCTTGCCCTTAAATAGGCTTCAGGCTTTAGTTCTGTGGTGTAACAGCAAGCACCTTGGCTGGCATACCCAGGGTGACTGCTAGCACAGGTTCTTTGATTTACTTTACTAGGAAAGATAGCTGTTTAAAGGGTCAACAATCTTTTTTAATTATATTCACTAGTTCAGGGGAAAAGTCAGCACCCTGAACTTTAGAGAAAATACAAAGAGAGAAAATACAGAAAAAATATAAGCAGAGAAATATAGACCAGCAGACAGGGTTCTACTGCCTGAATCAAAGCAATATTGCTATACGCTGTACATACAACCCTTGGATTGAGAGAGCGTTGACATCTAAGCAGTGGGGGGTAGGTGGGAGGGGGAGTCTGAACATATGGCTACTAAAGTCTTGACCAGGGAATCATAAGATCCTTCTCATAGGCAATCCCCCAAGTAAAATACCAACTCAGAGTATAGATACCACTTCTCAGAGCCAGAAGGCATCATAACCCTCTTGACTCAGTGCCTCATAAGAAATTAGCAAAAGGTGTGAAAGCCTTCCTACAAGCAAACCTCCCGTAAGTAAGCTTCCCTTAATGGGCTCCTTCTGTGGCCTATTAATGGGCAGGGAAGATCTTGAATCCCAATAACATTACACAAGGGTATGCTAGAAGGCCCTTTATGGGCCTTCCTGTTAGGACCCCTTCCTTAGTTGTCAATACTCAATAACATTTTTTAAGTACTTACTATGTGCCAGGTATTGCACTAAGTGCTGGGGATACAAATATGTGTGTGTGTGTGTGTGTGTATAATGTGTGTATATATGTGTGTATGTGTATATATACATACATTTCCAGCTCTTTCAATTTCCAGCTGTGTTTCCTAGTCCTATTCTCTTGAGCCAATAATTATAGCATATATATAAAACACTTACTATGTGCCAGGTATGATAGTATGCACGTTACAAATATTATCTGATTTGAACCTCATAACAACCCTGGAGGTAGGTGTTATTATTGCCCCATTTTACAGATGAGGAAATTGAGGCAAACAGAGGTTAAGTGATTTGCCCAAGGTCACACAGTTATTCAGTGTCTGAGACTAGATTTGAATGAACTTAGGTCTTCCTGACTCCAGGCCCAGTTCTGTATACACTGTACCATGTAGCTGACCTTTCAGAAGAAGTCTAACTTCCACATGACAGCCCTTCATATAGCAGAGGACAACTGTCTCATAAGTTCTTCCAATTCTGCAAGTTAAATATTTATTCCTAGTTTCTTGAAACACTCTTTACATGGCATAGTCTCTAGGCCCTTCACTGACCTGGATACCCTTCCACAGAGGTTTCCTAGATTGTCAATGTACTTCCTAAAATGTGGTTCCCTAAATGGAACTCCAGTCCTACCATTATTCTACAAATGAGAAAACATAGACCTATCAGGATTAAATGATGATGTAGTAGGAAGGACATCAAATTTGAAGTCTGGAAGACTTGATTCCCAGTTTTGTGACTAACTAGATGGTGAAATTAGTCAAATTATTTCACTTTTCTGCCTTTCAGAGTCTTTTCTGTAGATTGCTCTTTTGTAAAGGAAGAGATTGTGATTAAATGGACCTCATTTAAAGAGGTCTCTTACAAGTCAACCATTCTATGATGAAGTGACTAAGATTCTAGAATGTAATGGCCAAGTCAGAAATGGAACCCATTGGCTCTTTGGCTGTCTGGCCAATGCTGTTGTCATCTTTCTATTTTGTCTTTGGATGGCCAGGTAGCACCATGGATAGAGTCAGGAAGACTCATTTTCTTGAGTCCAAATCTGACCTTAGACACTAGCTGTGTGACCCTGGCAAGTCACTTAACCCTGGTTGCCTCAGTTTCCTTATCTATAAAATGACCTGGAGAAGGAAATGGCAAACTACTCTAGTGTCTTTGCCAAGAAAACCCCAAATGAGGTGACACACAGTCAGATACAGATGATAAATAACTAAACAGCAACAACATATTGCCTTTGGGTCTTTGGCATCTGATCCTTAGCTCTATTCTAGTTTGCATGTGGCAGATTCCATATCATCAGAATAAAGCCCCCAAATCCCAGCCTTATGAAACCAGCAACATGATGTTTTTATTTTAAAGTGCTGTTCTGTCCAAAGCATTCCTATGTTGAACTGAGGGTTTTGAGAGTTGCGGTTGAAAGGGAACCACATTTACACGACAATTTAGCAGCAACTCAGCCTACTCTGGGGAGGTGGGGAGTGGAGTGGGGTGAGAGACAGACAGAGAGAAAGAGGGAGGAGGGGGGGAGAGAGAGAGAGAGAGAGAGAGAGAGAGAGAGAGAGAGAGAGGGAGAGGGAGAGGGAGAGGGAGAGGGAGAGGGAGAGGGAGAGGGAGAGGGAGAGGGAGAGGGAGAGGGAGAGGGAGAGGGAGAGGGAGAGGGAGAGGGAGAGGGAGAGGGAGAGGGAGGAGAGGGGAGAGGGGAGGGAGGGAGAGGGAGGAGAGGAGAGAGAGAGAGAGAGAGAGAGAGAGAGAGAGAGAGAGAGAGAGAGCATGGAATGAGGCTAGACTCTGGGAGCTCATGTTGGAGCAAGAATTCTGAGGCAGAGTTTTATGTAGCCCTTTGTAGGTCTTTGTCACCTTATCTTTGGAAACAAAGGCTGACACTTCACAGAGTCTCAGAATCTGAAGGGACCTCCAAGGCATCAAGTCCAAATGGTACCTGGGCAAGAACTCTCCCCCCACCCCCACAACCTCCACTGTTATACAGGATGGATGGTTAAAAGGATCAATGCTTTTGAAATGTCAAATGTTATTCTTCTTGATCTCAGCAAGAATGATTTTTCATGACTTTTCACTGGGCTTTGTGGAACATTGGTATAATATTGCAGAGGAAAAAAGCCTCTCTCTATGGTGTGCAGATGTTCAGCACATTCATGAAGATTGACTGCAAAACCCGAGGAAAGATGCCACTCAGATAGTCATTCTTCATATTTGTACCAGTTGTGAAAGAAGTTGGAAATAGAAATAATTGAATATAAAAAGTCATACATATAAATACATTTCTTTTTTTTTTTAAAGGGCAGTCATTAATTTGTTGTTTTTCAGTTGTTTCAGTTATGTTCTATTCTTTGTGACTCAATTTAGGATTTTCTTGGCAGAAATACTGGAGTGGTTTGTCATTTCCTTCTCCAGCTCATTTTACACATGAGGAAACTCAGGCAAACAGGGTTAAGTGACTCAGCCAGGGTCACACAGCTAGTAAATGTCTGAGATCAGATTTGAATTCAGGTCTTCCTGATTCCATGCCTTAATTTACACAAGCTGAAACCTACTTTTCTCAGATTTAATCCATTCCTTTTAGCAGACAATGTCTTTTTTGTGTTGTTTTCTAGGGAAAGAAAATCTAGTAAAGTTTATTTCATTCTATAGAGAGAGCTGCAACATAGTGGATAGAGGACTGGCACTGGATTCAAGAAGGCTTGGGTTCCCGTCCGGCCTCTGACACACTAGCTGTAAGAGCATGATTAAGTTATTCTCAAAGATCAGTGGCTTATCTTCATTGGTAGAGGGAGTCACAGATTCAGAAATTCACCACAGATGTCAAAAATATAGGTCTAGATCATATTATCTTTTTCTTCCTTCCTTCCTTCCTTCCTTCCTTCCTTCCTTCCTTCCTTCCTTCCTTCCTTCCTTCCTTCCTTCCTTCCTTCCTTCCTTCCTTCCTTCCTTCCTTCCTTCCTTCCTTCCTTCCTTCCTTCCTCTCTCTTTCTTTCCTTCCTTCCATCTATCTATCTATCTATTTATCTGTCTCTAAGTAGCAAAATGGGCAGAGCATGGGACTTGGAATCAGGGAGATTTAAATTGAATCCTGCCTCAGATACTATCTATACGATCCTGAGCAAGTCATTTAACTTCTCTCTGCCTGCCTCGTTTTGCTCAACTTTGAAATAGCACCAGTCTTCCAGGGTTGTTATGAGGATCAAATGAAATAATATTTGTAAAACACTTTGTAAACTTTAAAGCGCTATATAAATGCCAGCAATTATTGCTACCATCTGTCATGTGTGTGTATATTTACATGTACCACTCACTACTATGCCATAAGAACTATTGTAGATGTAAAATCCTGTACTGAGAATCAAAATTCAACTACATGTGTATAGAATATCAAAAATGAGTAACAAGCAGTTCATGTGCTAAAGCCCTAGGGATTTGACAGCAAGCAAGCCAACAATGTGATATAGTAGTCTCAAGAACTGGTATGATTTTAGGCTTTTTTATGCCCCAGTAATGAAGGTATAGTTCCACTATGTTCTGCCTTATTCAGCCTACATCAGCAGCATTGTCTCCATTATTTGACATCTCATTTTAGAAAGGACTGACATGCTCATTCTGTAGCTTGTCCAGAAGAAGGCGTTCATTCAAATCATCCCCTGATTGATAAATGGTCAAAGGATATGAACAGGCAGTTTTCAGATGAAGAAATCAAAGCCATCTACAGTCATATGAAAAAATGTTCTAAATTACTAACGATTACAGAAACGCAAATTAAAACAACTCTAAGGTACCATCTCATATCTATCAGATTGACTAATGTAACGGAAAAGGAAAATGATAAATGTTGGAGGGGATGTGGGAAAATTGGTTCACTAATGCATTGCTGGTGGAGTTGTGAACTGGTCTAACCATTCTGGAGAACAATTTGGAACTATGACCAAAGGGGCTAGAAAACTGTGCATCCCCTTTGACCATGCAATATCAAGACTGAGTCTATATCCCAAAGAGACAGAAAAATGTGGGGGGAAGGGATATATTTGTACAAAAATATTTTTAGCAGCTCTTTTTCTGGTGGCAAAGAATTGGAAATTGAAGGGATATCCATCAATTGGGGAATGACTGAACAAGTTGTGGTATATAATTGTAATGTAATACTATTATGATATAAGAAATGATAAGCAGGATTTTCAGAAAAACCTAGAAAGATTTAGAAGAACTGAGGTAAAGTGACATGAATCAAACCAGGAGAACATTGTACACAGTAACAGCAATATTATATAGTCAATCAATTGTGAATGACTCAGCTATTCTCAGCAATACAACGATGCAAGACAATTCCAAAGGGCTCATGTTGAAAAATACTAACTCCAGAGAAAGAATGAATGGAGTCTGAATGCAAATTAAAGCACACTATTTTTGACTTCAAAAAAAAAAAAAAGGCATTCATTCATGATGGAGGGCATACTTAAATTCATGCCTTTTGAGGTAAAAAAAAACTGAGGATATTTTCTTTTGGAGAAACGTTGGTGATGCTTGTAGAGCAAATATGTATTATTGCTGACTATGAGTGTTATATATTTTATCTAGATGTTTATATATATATATTCATATCTCACTTCATAGGTATTAATAATAATAATCTTACATATCATAAGCCTTCCTTCCCAATACTCCTGTGAGGTACATTAGCTCAAATCTTATCATCCCCATTGTATAGTTGAGGAAATGGAGGCTCAAAGAGCATCAGGGAGTTATCCATGGCTGCATGACTAGTGGCCAATGGAGGCTAGAAATGAACTTGGGGCTTTTGACCCCAAGTCTAATGCCTTCCTTAACACACACACACACACACACACACACACACACACACACTCACTCAGAGGCAGCTTCATATAATGGCTAGAGAGCTGGCCTTAGAACTGGGAAGGACTGGGTTGAATTCCTGACTGTGACACATACTAGCTGTATAATGCTGACCAAATCATTCAGCCTCTAAGTGCTCTAGGCAAATCTAAAGTTTGGTTCATACATATACACATACATATTCATGTACACAAATATATATATATATATATATATTCTTATACACATATATATATACAAGAGATATATGCATCTTATGAAAATATATGAAATATATTTCTTAATTTTTGCATATTAGGAAATATATGATTTAAAAAATTGGGAATCTTGCTTTTATGAGTGTTTTTAAGACTCTCATTTGCTCAGGGACAGTGAGATTAAGTTATCCCCTGGGAAACCTTAGAAATAAGACGTTCATGTGTTCCTTCTTCAGCTTTTCCTCCAAGTCACTGTGTGTTTTCAAGTGGAAATATCTTCCCTTAGAAATGGCAGTCTTTTGGTTTTTTTTTTGGTCTTGAAAATAGGGACAGGGTAGGGGGTGAAAGGAGAGAAAACATCCCTGAGGTATATAATTATTCTTTCTTATTTCCAAGCATGAGTGTTCATTCCCAAATGAACTGTTGGGATGATGCATAAGCATGTGATTCTGGGGGCGGAAAGGGGAGCCACTGGGGTTAGTAGGAATCACTGTCCTGTAATGGAACCTCAGATATTTTCGTACTAGTTGGTGTGTGGGCGTTTCCAACTACTCACTTAGGGTTATGGTGTTTTCTTAAATAAAATGGCTTACATGGCTTTTGGATGATTGTTCCTTTTCCTCCCAGTCTGCCAATTTTTATTATTATGCAGTCATGTCCAACTCTTTGTGATGCCATTTGGGGTTTTCTTGGCAAAGATCCTGGAGTGGTTTGCCATTTCCTTCTCCAGCTCATTTTACAGATGAGGAAACTGAGTTAAACAAGGTTAAATGACATGCAACAGACATTTCAGTGAAATGGCTGATGCACCAATTCAAGGGTAGATGATATCATTATGTCTCCAAATATTGATGTACAATATTAAGGACAAAACTTCGTCCAGGCTAGAAGCTGTGAGACTTTGAAGGTTCCTTTCACCTCAAAATCTATGATTCTATTATTCCAAGTAGGCAGGAGTACCAATTCAAAAGCCTTAAAGCTAACTCAAGAGGTGGTTTGATGCAAAGCATACACTGACATTAGAAGCAAAAGTTCTGGATTCAAATTCAGACTCTGTCACTCACTATCTGTATGACCTTGGGCAAGTCATTTCACATCTGTCTCATTTATAAAAAGAGTGGTTTGAACAAGGTGACCATGAAATCCCCTTCAAGCTCTGGATCTATCATTCTATGACCACAAATGGAGAGGGTCACAAATTCAAAAGCCTGAAAAGGAGCTCAAGAAAATGTCATCTGTATACAATATCATCTATAAACATCATGTCATCTATACTCAACTGAACCAAGAAAATCCTAGGCAGATTGTTGATTTTCCAGTTCTCAAGGCTTTCCTAGAGAGTCTTTAAAAAGAAAAAACAAAATAAGATTTAAAGGTCCTATAGACAAGGCAAGGCTTTTGTCCTAAGGGAAAAAAATAAAGCCTGCTTGCTGTAGCTCAGCAAGCTCTGTGAATCTTTTGTTCTGCCATTAAAGCCCAATGTCCATTCAGAATTCTATTTTTGAGATCTACGTACATGTATTGAAGAGGACCTTCTTTGTCACCAATGAACACAATTCCCCTGCTCTATCAGGTTACAGCAACTATTTCATATGCTCCTCATCAAATCCAGGTACAAATTTCCAATCCCTTTATAATTTGACATCAACTCGTGCTGGTAGATGCCACTAAGCTTGTGTCTGCCCTGTGTTTCCTTAGTAACTAATGCACTTCAAGGGATAACAAACATGTAGGAGCTTAGGAGAGAAAAGAGAAGAAAATGAGTAGGATAAATGGTACCAAGAAAAATAGGGGATTTCTTGGAAGGTGCTTTTTGTTACAATTCTCTTTATTTTCCAAGACCAGTAAAGATCCTCTTATTTTTTTATCTTACAAGTTTTCAGAAACTCAAGGCACCAGAACTTTCTGGGCTACTCCAAAGCCTCATCTGAAATGATATGTATGTGGATGGAAGAAAAGGAGAAAAGAAGGGAGGAAAGAAGCAAATGAACTATGTGCCAGGCAATTTGCTAAGGATTTTAAAAATATCAACTCATTTGACCTTCACAACAACCCTGGATGGTGGATGTTACTATTATCTCCATTTTACAGTTAAGTAAACTGAGGCATTAACACATTCATCACACTATCTGAGGATCACTTAAAAGAACTGAAGATGATCAACCTAGAGAAGAAAAGACTGAGGAGGAACCATGATGTAGCCATCACCCATGGCCTGAAACATGAAGGAGGGATTAGACATTTTGTTCTTAGAAGGAAGAACTCAGAGAAATGGGTAGAAGTCACAAAGAGGCAGATTTAAGCTCAACATGAAGTAGGACTTCCAAATGATTACAGTTCTACAACATCAGAGTGGGCTTTTCCCAAAGGAGCTAGGTTTCCCTTTGTTAGAGGTCTTCAAGAAAAAGTCAAAGGTTTACTCATGTAGCATGCTAAAAAGGAGATTTCTTGTTCAGTTATGGGTTGGACCAGATTGTTTCTCAGTCCTTTCCAACTCAGAGACTTTGTTTTCCATTCATTCACAATTCTTTGTAGTCATATTTGTGTTTTATTTGAAATTTTCAGAGGATTGTAATAACCTCTGTTTTATAGATGAGCAAGTAGAATGACATGGTGTCGAAGTACCTGACAACTTCTTTTGACCTGGCATGAATCATACTTTGTGGAAGGCAACATAACACTTAGAGTCTTAATCCTGAATGGGACTTCAAGTAATCATTTGGTTTATCCCATCTCCTTCAAGTAAATAAATGTATAAACCATCCATTTTGATTTGGGAAAATAATATTATACCCTTTGACCCACCAGTAAGAGGACATAGACCTTGAGTGGTCCTGTGGAATAAGTGTTGGATTTGGAATCAAAGGATCTGGCTTCACTTACTAGTTGTATGACCTTGGGAAAATCATTTTACCTTGCTGGGCTTTTATTTTCCTCATCTGTCATATTAGGGACTTGGATTACTTTCAAGATCCCTTCCTTCATTTAATTTATGATTCTTTGATTTGTGTTGAGCCACATACAAACATAGGTTTATAGATTTAGAACTGCAAGAGATTTTAGAGGTCTCATTTTACAGATGAAAGTCAACTTCCTTATTTTACAGATGAAGAACTGAGGCCCACAGAGGTTGTGATTTCCTCCAAAGTTACACAACGGCAGTCAGAATTCAGGTTCTTTGACTCTAAATCCAGTATTCTTTCCACCGTACCATGCTTCCTTTCACCAGAGCCTGCATATGACTAACCTGTTTCCAGTAGAGAAGAACAAAATTAATTGAACTTGTAACACTGGTCTCTTTGATACCACATTCTAACCACTTGAACTAACTGGCTAGATGGTACAGTGGATAGACAACTGGACTTAAAATGAGGAAGACTCATCTTAATGAGTTCAAGTCCTGTCTTAGATACTAGCTGTGTGACTATAAGGAAAGTAATTTAATCTTGCTTGCTTCAGTTTGTTCATCTATATAATGAGCTGGAGAAGGAAATGGCAAACCACTCCATCATCTTTGCTAAGTGTAAATCCCCAAGTGGGATTACAGGGAGTCAGACACGATTGAACAATAATAAGGCTTTATTAAAGGCTAGTGCTAGTGAGAGTTCCATAAATTTACCTTGCATGGGAAGAAAATAATTTTTTCTATGCTCAATCTTTTTCATTATGATATTTTGAATAATATGAATGTGAACAAAATCAGGAAGATCTACATTTTAAGAGCTACCACTGGGTATAATGAAGGAGAAAGGGTTGAGTTAGTATTCTTTAAACACTTACATCGGAGATATATCTTTCAAGGAAATACTATCAAATTTGGGTTATTCATTTTGTCCTTCAATTGGCAGAAGCTGAAAACAATTTTAAACTGAAGGGAATAATTGTTCCAGTGGAATTGGTGTAGTAGATGGGGCTGATTAGATATCATGCTTGGAAGAAGTGCAAACCCCATTTCCATCCTAAACGTTAGCCGATTGAAGGCAAATTCTGGAATCCATGCCCACTTCCCATAAAATAGCAGAAATGATTTTAAAGATTCTCCCAAGAAAGGGGATGAGTTCAACACAAGAATGTCCAGCAATCAAAAAGGAATGAGTATATTTATGGTAGAATTGAGATGTAATAAACTCATGACAGCATTCAAGGCATTGGGAAGTGATTTTTAGAAAGATGTTTAGTCAGTTAAAGAAGGAAAGAATTGGGCATCTTTCACTTAAAAGGGGGTTTCTTCCATGGCTAGTTAAAGACATCAGGACAGTTAAAGAATTGGATCTTTTAGACTTGCTATCTGACTTGGATAAAGGTCTCATCTGAAATACAGAGAAAACTTTGTAAAATTTATAAAAATATGTCTTTCTTCAATTGATAAATGGTGAAAGGATATAAACGCGTAGTTTTTCTATGAAGAAATCAAAACTATACACATAGTCTTATCATTATTGATTAGGGAAATACAAATTAAAACAACTTTGAGATATCATCTCATACCTATCAGATTGGCTAAAATGATAGAAGGGGAAAATGACAAACGTTGGAGGGGATGTGGAAAAATTGGGACACTTACATACTGTTTGTAGAACTACGACTTGATCCAACCACTTTGGAGAACAATTTGGAATTATGCCTTAAGAGTAATAAAGCTGTCTTTTGACCCAGCAATACCAGCATTAAGTTTGTTCCCCAAAGTGATCAGGAAAAAGGAAAAGAACTTATATATTCTAAAATATTTATAGCACCTCTCTTTGTGGAAGACAAAGAACTGGACATCGAGGGGATACCCATCAACTGGGAAACGGCTACACAAGAATATGATTGTGATGGAATACTACTTTGCTGTAGGAAAAGATGAGCTGGTTGATTTTAGGACAAACATGGACAGACTTACATGAAATAATGAAGAGTAAAATGAACTCAGGACCAAGAGAACATCATATGCAGTACAACATCTGTGAATGACCAAATTATTCTGAAATATTCAAATCAGCTACAAAGGACCTGTAAAGGAAGATGCTATCTACCTCCAGAGAAAGAATTGATAAATAGAAGCATGCATAGTATGGTTTTATGTATATTTGTATATTTGTATCAAGTGGTGGTCTTCTGTAGTTCAGGGAGGGAAGGAGACAATTTCAAACTTGAACTGTACAAAAATAATTAAATTTTTTATAAAGTAAAAAAAGACTTGCTATCTGAATGAATTAAAATTAGATGGATAGGATTTGGCTGAATGTTTTAAACTATGCCTGTTCTTCTAGTAGACCAATTTCCTGAGGTGAGATGAATGAGAAAAACTTTTGTCATTGAAGGAGCTAGAGTGCTTAGGGCAGAAAAACTAGAGTTCTAATATGACCTCAGACACTCATTAGCTATATGATCCTGAGCAAATTACTTAACTGCTGCCTACCTCAGTTTCCTCAACTGCAAAATGGGGATAGTAAAAGGACCTACCTTCCAAGGTTGTGGTAGGGATTAAACAAGATAATATTTGTAAAGAGTTTAGCCTGGCACATTTATTGTTCAGTTGTGTCTGACTCTTCATGACCCCAACTTGTGGTTTTCATGGCAAAGATTCTAGAGTGGCTGCTTATTTCCTTTTCTAGCTCGTTTTACAGCTGAAGAAATTGAGGCAAGCAGGGTTAAATGACTTAGACACTAGTAAGTGTCTCAGGTCAAATTTGAACTCAGGAAGATGAGTCTTCCTGACTTTAAGCCCAGTGCTCTATCCACTGGGCCACCTAGTTGCCCTAGCCTGTAGGCTAGTAGATGCTTAATAAATGCTTGTTTCTTTTTTTGATTGGGGTGCTAGGAGAATAAAGTGAAATAATTCCAGAGCCATTCTATCAACAAGCGTGCATTAAGTATTCCATTTTTGATTAGTCCTTGAATTAAGGCTAAATTAGTCTCCTTTTAACTGCTACCTATTGCTACTAGTTCTGCTTTCTGGAACCACACAGAACACGTCTAATCCCAGTGCCAGTGCTGAAATGCCTTTTACTGATCTACTTTAGTTCTTGAATTGAAATGGTGACCATCAAACAGTATTTTCTTTTCTTTTCTCCCTTCCACTGGGATCTCAACTGATGGCCCCAACAGCAGGCACAGTCTGAGAATGGTGACCTAGCAAACATCTCTCTGCCTCTCTCTTTCTCCCTCATTAAGACCAGCTTATTGTTTCTGTATCTGAGGGGAATTTCACTTCTTTGGTGGGTACAAGGGAAAGGAAGACTCTGTTCTTTGCTTGCCCTGAAGCTGCCTTTGAAGTTCCAGGGAGGCCCTCATTTGAATCAGCTCCATGGGGTACACAGAAACAGAAGAAATAGACCCCCTGTGAATGAAGCAAAAAGCATTACATGCTTCCTAACATTCTGCAAGCTGTGAAATTCCACTGAAAACAAAACAGGGCATAATATAACATGGTAACATGGAAATTTTCAAGAACTTTGGCCTCAGATGTCTAAGTTGAATTTAGCACTTTACTAGCCAAACTCTGTGAGATCAGCAATAATATATACCTTTATTTTAAATGAAAGAAAACAGAGGAGATAAAACATAATTTTGAAGGTTGTAGAGGGAGGTCATAAATACAAACTTTAATTATTAGGACTGTGGAACTAGATATGTGATCTAGGAAAAGTCTCTTTTCCTTTCTAGGTCTCTATATTCTTATCTGCAAAATGAGGGAGTTAAACAATATGGTCTTTAAAGTCCCTTCTGTTTTCAATATTCTATATGAATCTATGACTTTTTTTCAAATTACATATTGTATCGGCATCTCAAATTCAAAATGTCCAAAATAGAACTCATTATCCTTCGCCTTATACTCACCCCTCTTTGAAATTTTCCTGTTCCTATAGAGGAAGCCACCATCCTCTAGCCATCTAAGTCTTCAGCCTTGATTTCATCCCTAATTCCCTAATACCTCACTCACTCACCTTACATCAGTTGCAATATGTTGTTGATTTTACCTTCATGACATCACTCATATGCATCCTCTTCTCTACCTATATACATGTCACCTTTAGTACAAGCCCTCATCAGTTTTCACCTGGAGTCAAGTCAACAAGCTTTTATTAGGCATATATGCCTAATAATAAGACAGGCATGATGCTAAGTGCTGGACTTTTGTAAAAGACTCTTAACAGATCTCCCTGTCTCAGGTCTGTCCTTTCTCCACATAGTTGTCAAAGCTGGCTTCTTTCAATTTCCAACTAAAATCATTTTCTACAAGAAGACTTTCCAAAACCGTCTTAATTCTAGTGCCTTCTGTTTCTATTTATTCCTATTTATTCTTTGTGTAGCTTTTTTTGAGTACATATATGTTTGCTAGTTTTCTCCCCCTTTAGATTGTAAATTCCTTGAGGGCGGAGACTATCTTTTGCCTCTTTTGTATTAGCACAGTGCCTGGAACATAGTAGGTGCTTAATAAATGCTTACTGATTGACTGACAAAGTGATTTTCTTAAAAGTGTATTTCCGACCATTACCCTCCAATCAATGAACGCCAACGTCTCCTATTACGTCTAATATCTGTCTAACATGTAAGGTTCTTTACAAAGCAGCACTTTTCTACTTTTTTTGTAAACTTCATTTCACATTGTCCTCCTCCCTGCACTCTACAGTTCAGTCAAACCTTGCTCTTCATCATATGTGATATTCCATCTCTATCTTGGTATTGGCTGTTTCCCTGCCTGGAATGCATTTTTTTCTTTACTCTGCCTCTTACAAACCCTATTGTCCTTCAACATTCAGTTCAAGAGCTACCTTCTGCTGGAAGTCTTTTCTTCGTAGGTTCTAATGCTTGTTCTCTACCCCACCCATCAAGGTTACCTTTTTTTGGTTTTACATATGTTTTATTTATAGGATATATGTGTATATCATTTCCTTTATTAGAATGTCATCCTCTTGTAGAAAGAGGCAATTTTACATTCTTAGTCTTCAAGTAAATGCTGGCTGACTGCTGTCAGGTACATTGGAGAGACATTTCTTGCTCCAGTGTGAGTTGGATTAGAAAGTTGATGAGGTCCCTTCTAACTTTAAGATTCTAAGACTCAGGAAGAAAGGGTGAGGATGATGACTTTGCACAACTCTGCCTCACTTTAATTCAATTCACTAGAAAGTCAAAACATTACCTGTGATATCGTTGGTCCTTTTCAAAAATGGAGGATGAACAACAAGGTTCTGTGATGATTTCCTTCTCATCCTGTGCAATTCTTGTCCATATCTTTACATAAATCTCACATAGATTAACCCAGAATTCAAAGGATCTTTTTTTATTCCCTTAATGTTTTGGGGGCACCTATCAGTACTTGGGATGTCAATTGTCTCCTATTCTTGATACCTGACTCTTCTATATCTTTTCTGATCATACATGAATGATCAGAATCAAAGGAATTAATGAAAAAAGCATTTATGAAGTACTTACTTTTTTCCAGACATTATGCTAGATGTTGGACAGGGAAATACAAAAAGTGACTCCAGTCACTGTTTTCTAAGCACCTATATTCAAATAGACAACAGTTATTGGGAAATGGTGGACAATGAGGGGTATTTTTGTTTGAGAAGTCACAGGGATGTTTAATTAATATTCTATTTCCCATGATGATAGTACTGATTTGCTGCCTATTCCCAGAACAAGAAGGATAAAAGATAGGGGAGGGAGGGGGATAGTGGGTGGGGTACTTATGCAGAAACATGTCAGGAAGATGGATGGACTTCAGTGTGGTGGTAAGCATTCCAACATACACAGGGGGGCCTCCTATCACAGATTCTTTGATCTGTTTTTCTAAAAGGAAAGGCAACTTTTGAGGGGTTAACAATCTCCTTTAATCAAGCACATATATCCTTCACCTACTTCCTGGAGAAAGTCAGCACATTGAACCTCAGAGAAAATACAGAGAAGTCAAAGATCAACAGACATGGCTTCCAACTGTCTAACCATAATCAATACATATATCTATATCTATTTATCACAAACAACAGACAGTTCCAGCTGTTTGACCATAGTTAACAGAGAGGGAAGAACCAACATCTGGGTTTTCAAAGCCAGGGTCTCCTTAGCAGCTTCCCAGAGTCTCATCTGGCCAAACAAATGCTTTCAGTCGGTAAGCCCCATAGTAAAACCTCAACTCAGAGTATTTACACCTTTTTTAGAGCCAGAGGGCATCCAAACCCTGAGAACCAGTGCTTCATAAACAAAAGGTGTGGGCATTCCTACAAATCCTTCCCAATCAAACTCCCCTTAATGGGCAGGCCCGTTCATGGGTGGGAACGATCTTTAATCACATTAAAATAATTAACAATAAAAATGCATATACTGTTTCTAGTTAAAGAAACTCTTGCTTCTGTATTTTACTCCTAGTAAAGACTCTTGGTTGACAAAGGCAAGATTCAATCAGAAGTACTTGATTATACTAAAACAAAAACAGCCAAAGTTTCTACTTTACTTGCCATTACATGGGTGGCATGTCTTCTCACTAGTGAAGACAAAGATTTCAAGGTAAGGTAGTCTTTAGCAATGTTTTATACCAGTTCCCACAACAAGTCATCCTTGATAATATAATGCAGACCACTCATTCATTATTCATCTGTTGTTTTTTCAGGTGATTTCTTATTTTAATTATCATGATATCCTGGTCTTCCACTGAAAACAGTTACATAACATCATTAGATGTCATAGATACTGGAGAAATGGGCTTTTGATTTTGAATCATTAAAAGTATTATCCCAAATAAGACCCAGTCTAATTTTCTACAACTTAATTCTGGGTCTCGTTTATTAGCAGTGCCTGTCCAAGGCACCCATGCTAAGGGGCTAACTTGATGGGCTGCATATCCAGATACATACAATAGTCTGGGCAATGTGTGTTTTTCATATGCTTTGCTTTTCCAGTGTGGACAATTAAACTGATTTTTCTTTCATATAGCTATGGATTTCACTAAGGAAACTTGTAGTGTTCTGGGGCTTTATTCAGTTCTTATTGCATCATCTGTAAATAGGAGAATTTGAGACTATCAATAGTTAATTCTTCTTTCATCTGAATCTTTTTGAGAAGTCTTCCATGACATCATGCTGGTGAATATCTTAGGTGAGCAGATGTCTCCCTATTTTTATACTTTGCTTAGGATCAACACTTAGCAGTTTAGTGAATAATGTTGTCACCATGGTTGTATATATCATCAGCTTTTATATAATTTTAATGTATGCATTACCATTTAAAGAAAGATCTTCTGAGATAAATTTTGTTCTGTCAAACAAAAAGCCTGTTTTCCTTGGTCGAATGTAATTCTCTAGAGGATAGGTATTTTGAATCCCTAGTCTTCAAGTGAATGCTGGATAACCTCTTGTTGGATATATGGTAGAGGAGATTCTTTCTAGGTGTGGGTTCGATTAGATGACTTCTGAGAATCCTTCCAACTCTGAGAGTCTAAGACTCTGTGATAATGTCCTTCTGGTATTTTCATCAAATATCCCTTCAATGCACGAATAGTTTATTCTCATAAAGGGTTTAGATAGCTAGGTGATGCAATAGATAGACTCCTGGACTTGAAGTCAGGAGGATCTCAGTTCAAATCCTCCCTCAGACACTTACTAGCTGTATGACTCTAGGCAAATTATTGAACATTTGTTTGCCTCAGTTTCCTCAACTGGAAAATGGAGATAATAATAACATCTCTTTCTCAGAGTTGTGAGGATAAAATGATATAATATTTGTGAAGTGCTTTCCACGTCTTAAAGCACTATATAAATGTGAGCTACCAGTATTTTAGACATGAAGACATAGCACATAAGAGATGGTAGTTTTCTTGCTTCCTTTTTAAAAAAGCACCATGATCTGATAACCAGAAAAAAAGAATTATGAACATATTTATTTAAGAAACTTGTTTAAGATTTCCTGTATTTTTGTGGAATTCTATCACAGCTTAAGAACTAAATTTAAACGTACTACTTCTAAGATCCATCCATCAAGATCGGAAACTATTGGGGTTTGGTGAATTTTTAAGTTTCCACTGTCTGCTTCCATGTGTATCTGCATCAGCACTAAGAAATAAACTTCTTAGTTTGCAACATCTGTTAGTGTCTTCTATATTCACAGACCATATTCATATTAATAACCATTTCTTATTAAAACTACATATCATAGTCAGAGTGGTATGGAGCAATGCCTGGAACCATTCAGTCATCAGACTGTCAATCAAAAGCTCATTCTCAACTCTTCTTGTACCACCTAACAGCTAACAGAGGACACTGGTGAACCACTGAGCACCTTATGACTCTCAGGGAGCTGGCTGCCTCTCTGCTCCTTTGGTGGATGGCAGTGCTCAACTCAGTCCTAGGATGTGTGGATTTACACAATCAGACCCCAGCATAGCATGCTCTCACTTTAAGTCTTTTACCAAGACATAGCTATATATAAAGCTTAAATAACAATACATTAAGGAATACCAAAAAATACACAATAGTATAGTCAGAACAAATACTTCTTTTCAGTTTCTGAATCTTCTCCAGGCCAGGTGGTTAGCCCCTTTATTTAGACAGACAAACTCAAGTCCAAGAACTCAATTTTTCCTTCCAGCTGCCCTAATAGAGGCATCCATTCCAAGAGAGTTTGCTCTGCTCATGGCAGAAACTTCCAGAACATCAGTGTCCTGTTGCTTAAGGTGATTCAAAAACTCAGTTCAGACTTGTCTTAATTTCTTTCTAAAGCAGAGAGAGTTGATCAAAAGTCTATGGACTCCCAGGGGGTCTGTGGATAGACTTCAGGAAGTCTGTGAATTTGAATGGAAAAAAGTTACATAATACAAATTATGTAAAAATTTATATAAATTTAATAAAAGTTATATTATACAAATTAAACTTTTCTGTCTGTTTCTCTCTGTCTCCATCTCACTGTCTCTTTTCCCTTTAAAGGAGCCCTTTAAAGATTTATCAGTTTTAATTCTTCAAAGTCATTGATCTACACATTATTTCTTAGTGCTAGTATTCATCTTTGGGGAAGTGTGGCATAATGGAAATGGAACTAGGATGGGAATTAACAGACCTGGATTCCCAACTATTTTGATTTTCACTAACCTCTAATTGAAATGTGGCATTTCTGTCATTTAGAATGTAAACAACAAATGTTATTCTGAAAAGGAGTCCATCAGCTTTACTAAATTGTTGAAGGTCTCCATCACACAAAAATGGATAAGACCCCTTGCCCTAAAGTATAGCTCTAGCCAGGTGGCACCAGAAAGACTTAATCAGATTCTGATTCTAGGTTTGGGAGATTCCTATCTCTTCTCCCCTCTAACCTGTAGTTTTAGCTAGGGTGAAGGGAGGGGATTTGTTTCTCCAAGACATAAATAGTGAAGGTGTTCCCACTTGTGTCCGAACCGTAGGAGAAGAAGAATGTGCCAGTCTCTCATTAACTAGATGTCATTTTCTAAAGTTTCTCTCTCACAGTCCAGTTTCTCTTTGTAGAATTGCCTGTTCTTCAGCTTTTTCTGTCTTTGCTGGCTCTGAAACTTTTCTAAGCAGGATCTCTGGTGTACTTCCTGTCCCAGCAGGTTATATCTAATAACATTTCTCCATTCTTTTAGTCAGAATCACTTCCCTGTTGGAAGCTGAGGCTGCTCCCCATGGTGCTACTGCTTGAAGACAAGAACTGTTTCATGTTTATCTTTTTTGACCCCATAGTCTAGTTCAGCACCCAACGTGTTACTTAAAAAATTTATATTATATGGTTTATTTTATAATTTCATTAGTCAACAGGCATTTATTAAACTCTTACTTTACTAATAGTAGCTATAGTAACATATATAATAATAATACTGAATTAATGTGATCAATTTATAATTATTCATTATAATACATGATTTTGTTAATGTTATTAGTAACAGAGTGCTTTAAGGTTTTCAAAGCTCTTTATAAACATCATCTCATTTGAACCTCACAACAACCCTGACAGGTAGGAAGCATTATTATCCCTATTTTACAGATGAGGAAACTGAGGTAGTCAGAGATTAAGTGACTTTGACCAAGGTCACACAAATAGTAAGTGTCTGAAGCAGGATTTGAACTTGGGTCTTTCTGCCTTCAAGTCCAGCACTCCTTTCACTCTTCTACTCACCTGCCTCTTTCTATGGGCCAACTATTGTGCTAAGCACTAGGGTTACAGAGACAGGTAAAAACACAAAAAATAATCCTTGCCCGCAAGGAGTTTCCTTGCAAATAAAAGAAGATAACATGTTAATAAAATGGTACATACAATATAGAAGGATGGTAACCTGAGAGGAGAAGGTTCAAGTGGATGGAGGGACCAACAAAGGCCCAAGTTTGGAAGGAAGGCAGGTATATCAGGTAGTAGAGGTAGGAGGAAGAGAGATTCAAAGGCATGGGGACTAGAGATTGAGCTCATCTGCGGAGATAATTCCCTTTGAGGAGGCCCTCAGTCTGTGCAGATCAATAGCTTATGAGTAACTAGTAGTATTAGAGAGTTGCCTGGGGAATACTGGGAAATTAACTAACTTCCCTAGGGTCAAGATATTGAGCTCATCCGCAGAGATAATTCCCTTTGAGGAGGCCCTCTGCCTGTGCAGATCAATATCTTATGAGTAACTAGTAGTATTAGGGAGTTGCCTGGGGAATAATGGGAAATTAACTAGCTTCCCTAGGGTCAAGATATCAGAGCCAGGACTTGAACCTGGGTCCACTACAACCCAATGGCTCTAGCAGGTAGGAGATGTCAATTATCAATTCTTGTCAAGTTGAGTTGAAATCATACGAACTTCATAGCCACCAAAAATTTGACTTAAGGAATATGAGGAGGGCTCATAGATCTGAAAAGGAGCCTTAGAAGCCAACTTCCCTATCTCCTTGTTTTACAAAGAAGGAAACTGAGGCACTGAGGTTAAATGATGCTTACAAGGTTAGCCAGATGGCAATTGTCAGGGGTGAGATTAAAACCCAGCTCCTCTGATTCTTCACTCAGGAGCCTCTTTCCACAGTTCCTGGGGATGTCAGAGATCTGTTTGAAGGGCAAGATTTAATTTGCATAATGAGAATTAGAGTATTGGGGAAGTGTGTATGTATATATCTGCATGCATGTGTATGTATGCATGTATTGTTTATGTAGGTGTGTGTTCTATTGGGGTTCGGGGGGTGGAGGGAAGAGTTGGAGGAATAAGGTCTCCAGGATAAAATATTAACTCTTTCGCCTGACATTTAAGGCCTTCCACAGTCTCCGACCTACCTTCTCAGCCTTATTGCATGTGACTCTCTTTCAGGTATCCTTCGTTCTAGTCAAACTGGCCTACT
The DNA here is from genome assembly GCA_023548195.1 of Bettongia penicillata ogilbyi. NCBI lineage: Eukaryota > Metazoa > Chordata > Mammalia > Diprotodontia > Potoroidae > Bettongia > Bettongia penicillata. The sequence continues at coordinate 10,042,518 of JAJHZJ010000244.1, read as the reverse complement.
GGCTTTCATTCAGCATTCCAGCTCCTGCTTTCATGAATATAACCTGGCTAAGACCTTCCCTGTGCTTTGGATATAAACCTTTCTCAACCCTTCCCCTCCCCTCCCTTTCCCCCTCTCCCCTCCCCTTCCTCCCCTTTCCTTTTTCTCCCCCCTCCCTCCCCTTCCCTCCCCTCCCCTCCCCTCTCCTCCCCTCCCCTCGCCTTCCATTCCCTTCCTTTCCCTTCGGTTCTCTGTGTCTAGTGCTTGGTACCTACAGTAAGCCCTTATTAACTGTTGGCTGAATTGACATTGGCAGTATAAGAAGCAGAAGCCAAGGCTATCAGCTTTGGTTAGCCTGGATCTGCTCTGAGGAGTTCCATATTTTATACTAACTGGAATGACTAACCAACTTTCTCCTTCCCTACTCAGGCTCTGCTGGAGTCTTGCCATTGTGCCTGAAGCCAAGGTCAGCAGCTCCACATGCTTTGCACAGACAGGCTGGCAAAGCTCCAGAAAAGGGGTATGCTTCCCTAAAAAATTGAGAGTTTAAACAAACCTTTACATACTACATATGCTGCCATATTCCCTCAGGAATTCTGAGTTTGTTTTCTGGAGTTTCGGTTCTAATGAACTTAAATGACTTCCCGGAAGCTTAAATTCCCTCAAACAAGTCTGAGGCTACTTGTAGGTCTTTGAGTGGAATTGATGATTCATTCATATATTCTTCCAATTTTTGTTAGGAGACAGCATATTGCTGTGGAAAGATTTATGAATGTGGAGATACAAGATCTGAGTTCACATCCTGGATCTATCACTTGCTATCCATGTGACTTCTAACAAGTCACAATTTTTCTGGGCCTCAGTTTATTCATCTGTAAAATAAGAGGATTGAATGAGACAAATTCCAGGGTCCTTTCTAGTTCTAGGGCCATGAGCTTACTGTGTGCAAAGCACTGAAGAATGACCTAATCAGGGAATAATATTAGGAAGAAGGGACCACAGAGGTCATCTCATTCAAGCCACCCAGTTTTCAGACGAAACTGAGGCTCAGACTTATTTAAGGTCAGTTAACAGGCTAATGGCAAAGTCCCATACTAGTTCCTTTTTCACTATTCCACATTTTCCCCAAAGACTAATTCTATCATTAAGAAGTAATGTGTAGATCGATGACCTGAAGAATCAAGACTGATAGGATTCCGTGTGTGTGTGTGTGAGAGAGAGGGAGAGAGATAGAGAGAGAGAGAGAGAGACAGAGAGACAGAGAGAGAAGGGACAGAGACAGAGATAGATTTAGTTTGTGTGTTATATCTCCTTCAAGTTACTTAACTCTTCCAAAACATGGTAAATGATTAGATCATAAAAGAAATTATTGAATATCATGGTACATAAACTTGGATATGGTATATCCATACTGGATTTTAATATTTGTATTATTTTAAAGATTTAAACCAAAGCATAACTGTATTGTTAGAAATAAGACAAGAAAACTCTTAAGGCGTGTAAATATATGTATATGTACATATATATCTTTATCTGTGTGTTTACTAAGAAATCCCCATTGACATTTCAGTTGAGCATTATATTTCTTGATAACATCACAATTTATTACAAATACAGTCATATTTCATGTGACTCCCCTTTACACACAATCCATTCCACTCAGAATAGCCTGCTAGCTGTTCCCTGTGCAAGACATTCTCTTTCTTGCACCCATGATTTTGCAGGAGGCATTTCCCATGTCTGGAATGTACGCCCTCTTCCCTTTTGCTTATATAATTCTTAGATTCCTTCCAAGCACAGCTCAGCTGCCACATGAGGCTTTTCCTCATTTTTCCAATTATTTAGTACTTGCTCATCTTCAAAATGACTTACTACATGTTTCACATGTACTTATGGGCTTAGCTTTTGTATTCCTCCTACCCTCCCAGGAGAATGTAAGCTTCTTGAGAATAGGTAATGTTCCACTTTTGTCTTGAATCTCTAGTGCCTAGCACTGTTTCTGGCCTGTCATAAACTCTCAACAACCAAGGTGTTATTGAAGTGAATTTTTGAATACCTATTCTGACTTCCGTTATAGGCAATTAAGAAAAGCTTGAGAGAGTAACTGGCCTTGAGTAGATAAGACTGAATAATGTTCTCATTATAGCCATAAAAAAGATACAAATTCTGACTATGGAAAAGGTCAAAGTGGGAAAAATAGCCAAGGGACTTGAAGAGTGAAATTGACTGGGGTAGTTGAAGGGAAAAGAATGGGTTTAGGGTTCTGTTGCTGGACTTTTGGCTTAAGCAAGCAGGGAGAGGGAAGAGATTGAGCCTAACACATGCTCATCAGATGTGCAGATACTATGATGCTGGGAGGGAGAGAGCTCATATATCAGATGATAGAATCAGGATCCAAAAAGATCTTGACAGGTTGAAAAAATGGGTCAATCTAACAGAATATCATGTAATAGGAATAAAAATTAAGTCTAGCACTTGGGTTTAAAAAATCAGCTGTTCTGAGATGAGGGAGGCAGGGCCAGTCTGCAGTTGATGTGTAAAGGAATTAGGTATTTTAGTGGACTTTAAGCTCAGGCTGGGTCAAGACTGTGATGTGCTCCCCCTCCCCCAGACACAGAGCCATTTCCTAAAGGAGAATTGGTCAAAGCAAAAGACCATGCAATTTTCAAAAGAATTGCAAACTACTCTCAGCCATATGAAAAATTGCTTCAAATCACTCATAGTAAGAAAAACACAAATCAAAACAACTCTGTTTCATTGCTCGCTCAGCAAACTGATTTAGAGTCAATAAAGAGTTGGAACTAAGAAAGATCTATGGTACAAATTGAATGCTTCTCAGTTTGGAGAGAGGATTACGGTCAAGAAATCTTGTACAACTAGGGGGTCAGAATTGCAGTTCTAATATATTGCTTGTCTCAGAAGCTTCCTTTTGATCCAAAGGGCTCAGGGACACTCTGAGAACTCACTTCTGTTCATTTCTCTTATCCAGGTGGTACCTGGGAATTGTAGTATCTAGCATTCTTGTCATGGGTTCCCCTTATAAGCATACATGCTCACAAAGTTTATGTAGTAAAGGACACAGAAAGAATTTACTTCTCAGCTTATAGAGAGTTCATTTGACCATTTTCTTCTGGTCTCTGTGACTATAATACAACTATGGATGGTTCTTGAAAAACATTTAGGGTTCCCTCCTCCACATCAGGTCAGAGTCTTCTCCTCTATGTTATGCCAGTTACTCCTTCAGTGTCCACTCTTATCCCATCTGCACTTCATTCCTCTACCCTTGGCAGGTATCAAGGCTCCTCTTCTAAATATTGTTTCTTGCTTCAGAATGTGAGTTACTTGAGAGTAAGGACTATCTTTTGCTTTTCTCATTTTATCCCCTGTGCTTGACATAGTGTTTGGTCCTTGGCAGTAGGAGCTTAATAAGTGCTTTTTAAAATTCACTCATCCATTCATTCATCCATTTGTACGGCTGCCATCTTTGTTTTACGCTTCTTATCTCCACTGTTTGACTCTCCTCCAGAAGATATTCTTAAGCACCTGGCTAGTACAGAGATAGCACCAGCACTTCAACTGACTGTGTTTAGAACTCTTTCCTACCTCTGACCTATTTAAATATATTTTTTACATATTTTATACTTGTGTCCCCCAGTCCCACCTTTCACAAACAAAGGGATCTCTTCAGGCAGCTGGGGGAATGCTCCTTTCTTGGCTGACTCAAACACGTCTCTGATTTCTACTTTGGGTCAGGTCATGTTGAGTTCATAGCCCTTTATCTACTTTCCTCTCCAGTGTCCAGATAATATACTTCCCATGAATTTTAATCTCACTCACTGAGTCTTCTGTGATTTGGAAAAACATTCCTGTTTTTTCTTTTCATATCTTTCCATTGTTCTCTAACACTCATGAGTTAGGTTATGCACATTATACCAGATAATTTCCGTCAAAAAGGAGAAGGGAAGGGTAGGATATGTGACCACCATGGGTTGCTTCCAACACAAGTACTCCCAAAGACTTAGGAGGGAGATTGTTAGGTCAAGATTACGAGTTCGGTATTAGATTTATGTATCTGAAGGGGCCAGAGGTGGCAGTTTCCTGTCATAGTTAGGGTTAGGTGGCAGTATCTGAAGGTAAAGCAGAGGTCATAAGATCCAGGAAGGAGCTAGCTAGGATTAAAGCCCATAGTTCAGGCTCCAATAGTACAGTATCAAGCAAGTTTTGCACCTCATGAAATGGGAGAATCCTGAGATGTATGTATTAGTTATTTGAGAGGGGAGGGAAAGATAATAATGATGATGATGATGATGACAGAAATTCACATCTATAAGGGGTTTTTAAGGCTGGAAAGGTACTTTACATATGATGATAGATCATAGATTTAGATTTATAGAAACTGAGTCCAAACTCCCTCCTTTTACGGATGAGGTCTATGAGGGTTATAACAAGCTCCTGGTCACTGTCTCATTTAGTCACAGCTACCCTGTGAGTCGGCAACTTGATGCAGTAGATAGTTTTGGGCCTGGAGTCAGGAAGACTCACACTGGTAAGTTTGAATCTGGTCTCTGTCAATTAATAGCCATGTAACCCTGAGAAATCACTTAGTCCTGTTTGTCTCAGTTTCCTCCTCTGTAAAATGAGCTGTTGAAGGAAATGGCAAGCTGCTCCAATATCTCTGCCAAGAAAACCCCAAATGGAATCACAAAGAGTCAGACATGACTGAAATGACTGAACAAAAACAACCCTATGAACCAGAAAGTGTTATGTCCATTTTACAGATGAGAAAGCTCATGCTGAGAAAGGTTTAAATAATTTGTCTGGCATCCTAGAACCATTGAATTAGAGCGAGAAAGGACCTCAGAGGCCATCTAGTCATTTTATATCTTATATATCTTATATTTTATATCTTGCTCAGGAACAGAGAGTCAGGGGTGGGGAACATATGGCCTTGAGGCCACATGTGGCCCTATAGGTCTTCAAATGTGACCCTTTGACTGAATCCAAACTTCACAGAACAAATCCCCTTAATAAAAGAATGTGTTCTGTAAGACTTGGCCTCAGTCAAAGGGACACTTGAGGACCTAGAAGGCCACATGTGACTTCAGGGCCTCAGGTTCCCCACACTATCTCATCATCTAATAACTCATTAGATGATTTGCCCAGGGTCAGAGAGCAATGGGTGATATGGGATTTGTGCTTGGTCAGTCAGTCAATCAACAGGCATTTATTAATTACTTACTATATGGCAAGCTCTGTGATAAGTGATAGGGATGTAAAGAAAGAAAAAAAGTTGGTCCCTGCCTTCAAGGAACTCATATTCTAATAGGACAGTTAGGTTTTCCTGGCACGGAGTCCAATCCTCTAACCACTGTACTATGTTGTCTTTCAGATGAATGCAGTTTCTCTCAACATAAAGCTAAGTATAGCAGTGGATTTCTCTTTCTTAACCAAGAATTTGTTGTTCAGTTATGTCTGACTCTTTGTGACTTCATTCTCCACCTCATTTTACAGATGAGAAAACTGAGGCAAACAGTGTTAAGTGACTTACGGAAGGGTGGAAGGTGTGGAAGGGGTATCACACAGCTAGTGGTTTCTAAAGCTGGATCTGAACACAGGTCTTCCTGATTCCAGGCCCAGCATTCTAACCACTACGCCACCTGGCTGCCCTTATCCAAGAGTAGATCTTGAAAAACTCTCATAAGATAGGTCCACACAACACACAGCCTGAGGTCCCTTGCAGTCCATCAAAGGATTTCCAATGGCCTGGCGAAAAATGAAGGGTCGTCACTGTGCATTCTCCTGTTTGTCACTTGATCTGTGGCAACCAACCATTGTAAATCTGTCTCTGGTCTAACCTATCTGGATCCCAAAGAAGCTTAGCCTATTTTAATTTTGGCCCCTACCTACCACCAAGTTGTATAGGTCTTCCATGAGAAAAATTCACAGACAGTTTAACACTTTATTAAGAACTCCTTTATATTCTGCTCTGTGTTCTTAATGTGCTCATTATACCAAGAAGTTGTCAGGTATTCACTGTCTAACTTGTATATACTTCCATCCCTCCCTTTCATACCCCACCTACCCTGTGTTGCTTTGTCTTAAGGAGATCTAGGTTGAAACCCGAGCATATGTGTAAGAAAGGCCTCAAGACTGGTTTTTGGCTAAGATGCACAGGAAAGGGAAGGGAGCTTTCAAGCATAGCTGGAGAGGCCAGAATCCAGGGTGGGGGGGGTGTAGATTTAGATAAATCGTAGAATTAAACATGGGAAGTGAAATCTGGAAAAGATCAAGGGGAAAAATCCTACGAGTCAATAATATGAAAGCAGGCTTTTGGTATTCCCATTTTGGTTTGTTCACGCCTTCCCTGTAGTTGATGGGAGTGTCGAGCGCTTGTTTACTCAGCAGTACACACTGTGGCTCAGACCAGCTCCATGGGGTGTGGAAGATTCCTAGGACAAAGATGAGAGAGGATGCTGACAGACAGCATGCTCTATGGGAGTGGGGCCAGGCGGGCTGTGGGAGCTCAGTATTAGCAGTGAGGAACTCAAAACCTCACTTAAACACTGACTCATCCTGGGACCCGCTGCTGGCAGCTTATGGGTGACTTGGTTTCCCAAGCTTTAAAGGAGGGATAATGATACTCATTTTATAAGGGAGAATTGAGTTAATTAATGTTTATGAAGAGCTTGGCAATTCAGGGATGAAAGGGGCTAAGTACAAAGCATCATTGTGTAGTGGAGTGGGTCATATTACCAGTAACGCAGTGTGCCTTCTATCATGTGATTGAAATAAAAATCTACAGATCAGATTCATTATGGAAAATGTGATTTACCTACTCTGTGGAAAGAAGGTTTCTCCCTTTGGCATGGTAACAATACGGTCTTCTTTTCAGAATGGTTTAGAAGAAGCTACATTTCTATTTGAGCAGTTAGTGGATAGAACATGGGGCCCGGTGTTAGGAAGATCTCAGTTCAAATCCAGTCACAGACACTGACTAGCTGTGTGACCCTTGGCAAGTCACAACCCCTGTTTGCCTCAATTCCTCATATGTAAAATAGGGACCCAAGGCATAAGGAAATGGCAGACCATTGTAGTATCTTTGCCAAGAAAACCCCACAGACAAAGTTGACAAGGTCGTGTAGAGTTATATACAGCTTATCAACAATAAGAAATCATTTTAACCCCTCTGAGTCTCAGTTTCCTCAATTTTCAGGGCTAGTAAGTTTTGTCTAACTTAGTACTCTAAGTTAAAATAAGGCCCAAATTAGATAATATATATAAAGAGTATTCAAATCTCCATGTACACCAAAATATTTATATTTTGTCATAGCTAAGAACTGGAAACACAGTAGATTCCCATTGATTGAGGACTGGTTAAACAAACTGTAATACATGAATGCAATGGAATATTACTGTGCTGTAACAAATGATGTATGTGATGAATGTAGAGAAGCAAGGGAAGATCTATACGAACTGATGCAGAGTAAAGTAAGCAGAGCAAGAGAACAAAATATGCAGTAACTGTAACAATGTAAAAGGAAAGAATGGTGACACATGCCAAGGAATCCAAAGCAAATGTAACAAGGTGATTGATAGCATTCAGATGAAGAGATGTGAGAGCTCACTCCAACCTACTCCCTTCATGGAGGTGGGAGGCTGGCAGATGTTAGCTAGTGCACATGTTTTCAAACTTTTTCAATGTATTGATCCTTTGTGCTGATTTTCCCTGCTTTCAAAAAATACTATTTGTTTTATGGGATAACTCTCTAGGAGAGAGATGGATACTTAGGATAACTATCATGATGTAAGAAACAGAAGATATCAATAAAAACTTTATTTTAAAAAAGAAAAAGGTATTTAAATCCTTCACAATTAGCCTTTCAAGAATTTCTCCTGCCTTTTTCACCACAGTAGGTGAAGCAGTAGCTGGAGTTCTGAGTGTGGAAGTCAGGATTAAGCTGAGTTCAAATCTGGCTTCGTACACTTTCTAGCTAATGTGACCTTGGGCAAGTCACTTAACCTCTGTATGCCTCAGTCTTCTCAACTGTTAAATGGGGATCATAACAACACCTGCCTTGCAAGGTCATGGTGAGGATTATATGACACAATTCCTGACATGTCATAGACGCTATCTAAATGCTTATTTCCTTCTTTTCTTGATTCTTTCCCCCCCAATTCTACTTTATTCTTTTTGGTCAGACTGGCCTGCTATTTGTTTCCCATATGCTACATTCCATTTCCTGCCTATGCGCGAGAGGCTCCTTATGTTTGGAATGTGCTCCCTCTTTCCTTCTAACCCATAGTTTCTTAGAATCTATCGCTTCCCTCAAGACCTTTCCTGATTTCCTGTATTTGTAAGATGACAGATTTAGAGTTGAAAAGGGCCTTAGAGGTCATCTAGTGACCTGAGTTTCTTAAACTTTTCCCACTTGCGACCCCTTCAGCATTTCTTAAACTGTGGGTCGTGACTCCATGTGGAGTCAACCCTCTAATTTTACAGATGAAGCAAATGAGATCCAGAGAGGTCAGATTAGGTGACTTGTGAAAGGTCACATAGGACGGGGACAGAAGCTAAATTTGAAAGCAGGTCCTCAGACAGGACTGAAACAACTGAATAACAACTACAGCCTCTGTTTCCAAATCCGATGCCTTTTCTACCATCATATTCACCTTGTCTAGTTATTAGCATCCTTTCCCTTTCAAAATTACTTTGTACTAATTTTTGTATGTTTGTTGTATGCTCCCTTGTAGAATGTAACCTCTTTCGACTTCATTGTTGTGCTTGTATTCCAGTCTAGTGCAGTTCCAGACACGTAGTTGGGACTTAATAAATGCTAATTGAATCAAATTTGGAAACTGCGAAGTATTATATGAAGGTGATAGCAATTATCATTTTATCATTATTATGATTGAGGTATATATTTTAAAAACAGGTAGATTTCTAAGTGTTATTTTTAAGGGCAGCTGTGATAAAAAAAAGAGCTTTTTATTGTTCCATCAACTCAAGAGATGATGATAACGGTGAGCACCAGAAAAACAGCTAAGAAATAAGTGTTTTAATGTGACCTAAATTGTTCCTGAATTAACCAAGGCCATCAAGACCCACAATCCAGAGTGGTGTTGCTTAGAAACATAGGCTTTCTCACTGATGTGCCCTTCTACGGACTTTCTGTGTGTGTGTGCGTCCACTCTCCTTCAAGGACACTGTGACAGTACGGCCTAGGCTGATGTGTTTATTCTTGCTTTTTTCATTGACTGAACAAATCTTTTAATTATTATTGCTGCTTTTGTGTTTTTTCTCAGTAACTATTTCATGTTTGAGTATTGATTAGTTATACTGTTTTTTTCTTCATTTTTTTTGTCTTTAAAAATATTATTTGTTATGGTATGTCTCTCTGAGAGGGATGATGTAAAAAAGACATTAAAAGTAAGTATCGTGTGTTCCTTTTTGTAAGTGGGAGCTGGGCATTCTGCCATTTTCCTTTCCAGTTCTTGTTTTCCTTCCATAGGATTATAGGTCACAGAATCATAGACTTAGGGCCACAAAAGACCTTAGAGATTATTGTGTCCAACTCCCTCATTTCCTAGATCAGGAAAATTAGTACCTAAAGACTTGCCCAACTGACTTGCCCAGGGTCACAAAGCTAATCAGTGTCTGACGTGGGTCCAAGTCAGACATTATAGAATTTGCCCATTTCCTAACCTTGTAGGTTGGAGTGAAAAAAACATTTCATTTCAGGGTCGGGTGAAAGAGTGCAATTAGAGGCTTTAGAAGGCAAACATGACACAAGAAGCCTTGACTGATGTGGTCATTATTCTAATGAGACTTGAGAGAAGTTCAGTCTTCTCTATTACTTGAAATTGCTGAGTTGCATTGCTGAGATCTCAGCTCTATGGTTGCCAGTCAAAATGATATCATATATTAAGCTTTCCCTTGCATAAAAACAAACAAAAACTCCACATCTCCCAAGAAATCAGAATTCTTTACATTATTTGAATAATGGCACCAACTTTGAAGGTAGGGTAGTCTTATAGTACTGTGTCTGACAGGTATGCTTGTTGTGTGAATTTTCTTTTTCTTTTTTTATTTAGATCTGTAATTTCATCAGTGCTGGAAATTGTCAGTGAGGAAACTCCCAATGCTAATACAGATCAGTCATTATTCCGTAATTTATGATCTTAGAGAGCTGCCTAAGGAACTGAGAGGATTTGAATTCAGATCTTCCTGACTTCTGAGGCCAGCTCTCCTAAGTTGGGCTGCTTTAAAAATTAATACATAAACTCAAAACCTTAAGACAGAGAACACTTGAAAAGCTTTAGCACCTCTCAACTTAGTTAGCCAACAATATTTATGGACTAGGCATTGGGTGCAAAGCTGAGTATGGGAGAGGGGAGTTGTCCAAAGCCAGTTTGTAATTTTTGAAAGTGTAAATGTCAAGAATTTTAAATGAATTGTGCTTCTGGGTAGAATTTTGCTCTGTGTGGATTTGGTAACCTAACACAACCATTGCCCTGCTGTGACCCTCTATTTCCTATATATGTCTCTTAATTAGGAAGTGTGCTAATTATTCAAAATGAGAGATGTCTGACTCAGGAGAAACAGTGATATGTATCCTGAGTTCGAATTTGTCCATGATTCACAGAATTTCAGAGTTGGAAAGGATCTCAGTTGACATCTAATCAAATACATGCCTAAAAAAGAATCGCTTCTTTACTTCAACGGGCCTGTATCTTTTCACCTGCAAAATAAGAAGGTTGGACTAGGTGACCTCTAAGACTCCTTCCATATCTAGGCCTATAATTCTGTGATTCCACAATGAGATCTGGTATGGTGTAGTAGACAGAAAGATAACCTCAGAGATGAGCAGACCTGGGTTTGAGTCCCATGCTTGATACATGCTGACTCTATGAACCCTATACAAGTAGTTTCACCTCTCACTGGCCATAAACAATGCTCTAAGATTATAAAATACCTACCTGCATTGTTAGAAGAAATTTTCTCATGGGGTTTCCCTTCCCATGGAGTGAAATCACACCCCAATCCAAAAATTATAGAGCATACCCAATAAGTATTCATTTAAACTTTCTTTAAAGTTTAAACTTCTTTAAAGACCCCCAGTGAAGGGAAATACCACCTCTCAAGTCAACTTGTTCTACTTTTGGACAGTTCTGATTACTCAGAAGTTTCCCCTTCTATCAAGCCTAAATTTGCCTCCTTGTATAATGGGGAGGAGTAAGGGTTAACAACAACTTTTTGAAGAGATATAAAAACCCAAGGTATAAAATAAATGAAGCAATAAAAGAATTGTCTAACCTCTAGTACTGTGGTTAATTTGATCATTTGATTTGACAGGGATGAATTCTTCATGGTCCAGTGGGGTAACTTTCAAAATAATGGTTGGATTTCTCAGAAAGTCTCTCATGTGTATTACATGTCCACGTCTGAGGATGGACATTCTACTCAAGACGTACATAATTCCTTGAATGAAATGCCACAGCCCTTGGGGGTAAGCTTTGATGTAGCAATGTTCATTCCAAATCAGCACCTGCACACTCTCATTATGTTGGTTTACATAAAGAATACCAATCAGAAGCCACACCCTTTGTACAGGTGGCTTGATAACATTACTGTCAGGGGTAGGAGACATGGAATTCAGAGTGAAAACTGTGAGTACATTGAGGAAATACCAGTCCTTCTGGTTTCTAAACTCTCATCATGATTAGTAACATAACTACTGCTTTTATTAGCACCCTAATTGGTAATTGTCTGGTGCCTGAAGGACACTGCTGGTTGACAGATTTTTCCTTTAAAAAACATTTAATGACACTCTTTTTTAAAATCATGATGGCCATTTCCCTTAGTCCATGTCTTTCCTCCCTCCGCCATCCCTTTCCCAAACCCTCCCTTGTAACAAGTAAGTTCAGTTAAACAAAATCCATCCACAAGTCTGGTCAGCATTGGCCAGGTCTGACAACACATGCTCCTTCTGCACATATAATCCACCACTATGTTACCAATGTCATTCCTCTGAAGGCATGATTAGTCACTGTATCAGAACTTTGAAGTTTTTAATCCTCATGTAAATTCTTCTCATATTTCTACTTATTTTACTTTCCATCAATTCATGCAAGTCTTCTCAGCTGTCTATGAATTCTTCATATTCTTCCTTTCTGTCAATGTAATAATATTCCATTACATTCATATGCCACAGTTTGTTCATTCCCCAACTGATAGGTATTCACTTTCTTTCTGGTTATTTGCTACTACAGAAAAATACTTTAAAATATTTTTATATATATGAAATCTTAGCCTATTAAGGGACATATGAAGGGGATTGTACCAAGGTGGCAAGGACCCCTCACAGTGGGTTGCTTTCTTTTCCCCTTCCATTAAATATAAGGCGTAGCAAAAGCATCTTTTCTATTCTATGAGGGACATTCCATCTAAAGATAGGTAGAACCATCATATGCCAGCCGGTTAGTCACTTAAAAAAACCTCCCAGTTGTCCACTTAGAACTAGAAATCAAACATCAGTGTAACAGTTAACGTATTTCTTATGTGGGCAATGTTGGTTCTTCTTTGTGTGCCAACCAGAGGAGCAGAAATCATCTACTAGAACATTTGGATCGCTATTCTTTTTCTCAAGAGTTGAGGTGAGCATAACTCCATTGGTGGGGACACCTGACCTGTCACTAGTGTCCATGTAGGTAGCAGCATTTCTATTTTGTTACTTGTAGACTTTGTCACTTAGAGAAGGCAGCATAGTGCAACACAAAGTAGGGAATTGGAAGTCAGAGGCACAGGGTTCAAATCTTGGCTTTACTACTTTTCAACTGCATGACTTTGGACAAGCCAACTTACTAGTATGTGCCTCAGATTTCTCACCTATAAAATGAGGTGACTTAGATTAGATGAACTTTAAAGTTCCTTTCAGCTCAACATCTATGATCTTATATGGAAAGAGGAAAAGAAGATGAGTCATAATTCAAACATGACTTTCCACTACCCTGTGTAGGAGTAGTGAAATGAGCGCTGGACTTGGAATTAGAAGTTCTGGATCTTCTTTCTATGACCTTGGGTAAATTATTTCACCTTTTCTTCATCTGCAGAGTAAAGAGGGAAGCTGGGCTCCTGGATATTTGTTGTATATGTTGTATTATTTTTTTGCAGGTAGATGTTTTCATCAGATAGATGAAGTAGATTTCTATGGAGGTCTCTTAAATCTTGGAAATTCAACGTTCTGGAACTAGATGTATCATGACAAAGTGGAAATATTAGTGGGCACAAAGCCAGAAGAGATCCTATATCTAACATTTATTACCTCTACAACACCGTAAAAGTCACTGAACCCCTCTAAACCTCAGTTTCCTCATATGTAAAATGGGGATAATATTGCTTACACTAACTACTTCAAGTATTTTGCTAAACTTTAAAGCACTATGTACTTGTGAGATGCTATCATGAAATCTAAGGTTTCTTCTAGCTCAAAGAAATGACACATGTATTTGAAATTTCATATCAAATTGTGGCCTTTAAGACTAAACATGCTCATTTCAGTATTGATACCTATTCATCTAAAATAAAGAAATAACAAACACATAAAAGACCACCTCAAACCCAGGTGGAACCTTGCTTAGTCAGGATATGGTCTTTAGTTGCCATGTGCTCATGGCCATGTGGCAGCTGAAGCGGGAGATAGAATGAGCTGATTTTCCCCTACTCCTCATGGGAAGTTGTGTGTGTGTGTGTCTGTGTGTGTGTGTGTGTGTGTGTGTGTGTGAGAGAGAGAGAGAGAGAGAGAGAGAGAGAGACAAAGAGAGAGACAGAGACAGAGAGAGAGAGAGAGAGAGACAGAGGGAGAGGTGCTATATGATAAGAGAGTTGAAGAAACATTTTGAAATATATAGAAAGACAAAGGACATTCCCTGTTTCCTTGGTTTACTGGACCAGTGAACAATCACTAGGAAATAAAACTCAGGTACTTCGGATCATAGATCTAAACTTGGAAGGGACCTCAAAGGTCAATTAGTCCAACCTCTTAATCTTACAGGTGAGGAATCTCAAGTCTAATGAGATTTAGTGAATTTCTCAAAGTCAGAGAGGTAGTAAGGATCAGAAGCTGGATTTGAACCTAAGTTCCCTGATTTGAGAGAGAGGACTCTTTCTATTGTATGATAAAATTAGCTCCCAATTACATTACAATTCAAATTTACAAAACACTTTTCCTCATATATGGGGCAGCTGGTTGGTACAATGGATAGAGTACCAGGCCTGGACTGAGGAAGACCTGAGTTCAAATGTGGCCCCAGATTATTAGCTGTGTGATACTGGGCTAATCCCTTATCCCTGTTTGCCTCAGTTCCCCATCTGTAAAATGAACTGGAGAAGAAAATGGCAAACCACTCCAGTATATTTGCCAAGAAAAGCCCAAATGGGGTCATGAAGAGTCAGACATGTCTGAAAATGACTCAACAAAACAAAAATCCTCATAATGTACCCATGAGGGAGTTAAGTGCAATTTTTATTTTTATAGATGAGGAAATTTAGAGCAATTAAGTGACTTGCCAAAGGTCACAAAAACTATAAGAGATAAAGCCAGAACTCAAACCCAGGTGTTCTGCCTCTGTACCCATTGCTTTGCCACTTACACACCATGGTACCTATCACAAAGGCTCCCACCCAGCTGAAGCCTAGTATTGAAAGAAAAAAAATCATTTGGATCGTTAGCTTGGCATTTTCCCAATTGAACTATTTCTGTTATGAATATCAGAGAACAGTTTATTAATATTCTGTGCTATAGTGCCTGAGACCACTAGCAGGTTTCTTCTGATAAAAACTTATTCCCCTCTTCACCTCGATCTTGTAGACTGACGCTCTTGTTTCCTCCAGGACTCATCTCAGGTGTCAGCTTCTATAGAAATCTTTCCTGATCCCTTCAGCTGCTGGTGCCCTGCTTCTCAAAATCATTTTGAAGATGCCAACTTGCATTTAACTACCTTGTGTTTATTTTATAATAATAGCTACCATTTATGTAGTACTTATTATGTGCCAGGTACTATGCTAAGCACTTTACAATTATGATCTCGTTTCATCCTTACAACCATGGGAGGGAGGTGCTATTATTATCCCCATTTTACAGATGAGGAAACTGAGCCAAAAGAGGCTAAGTGATTTGCCTAGACAGCTAATAAGTATCTGAGGTTGGATTTGAACTTAGATTTTCCTGACTTCAGATCCAGTACTCTATCTACTAGTAATGTTACCTAGATCGATCGATCTATCTATCTATCTATCTATCTATCTATCTATCTATCTATCTATCTATCTATCTATCTATCTATCTACCTAGCTATCCATCCATCCATCTGTCTAGTTATCTATCTAGCTATCTATCTACAGATATATACAAACACATGCACACTTATTATCTGTCTTGAGCATACTTATATTCAAACATATTGCTTCCTCTGATACAGTTTAAGCTATCTGAGGGGGGGCATTGTTTCATTCTTTGTGGAATAGGGTTTGGATTGGAGCAGATGCCCAGGGAACATGCATGAATTGGGCCTATAGGAACCACCTTATGGATCCTGCTCTGAGTTGACCAAGCTACTCCTAGGAAAATACGTACTCGCTTCTGAAGGACTGGCCGATTTGGTACAACAAAACAACCTAGGCTATTCCTTGGTGTTTTCCCTATCCTGAGACAACAGTAGTGGGGTGTATATTATGCTGTGTAATATGCTATTACTGTTAAGAAGAGTAGAAAATTTCTTATTCACTCTTGTCTTTCAATTCCCTCCTCATGGTAACTCTTTTTCACTAGACTTCATTTGAGGAGTAGAGGAATGTAAGTCCACTGCGGCACCAACTGGGTGCCATGAAATTACTGCAGGCATGTAAGAATCAAGCCTTATCTTGGATTTTGGAGTGTTTCTTCTGTTTTTGTTATTTACTAATCTTAGGTGAACAGATATTGATGCTTAGATGAACATTTTCAGGCCTAGAGGCCACCTTGGGCATTCTAAAGGTTCAGCAGTTACAGGACCTTTGACAAGGTACTCTGCTGTGTTGGAGTAGGTTTCCACCAACAAGAGGAACACCCCAAGCCCTTGTTCAGTTTGCCAGAAGACAGATTAGGAGTTGTTTGGACAGTGTGGAGCCAAGGTGAAATGTGGAATGCCTATTTGGCAGCCCTACAGACTGCTTCATGTTGGGATGAGGTTTAACTCTCAACCTTCCAAGAGAGTGCAGTGGTAGTTATAAATTAGGTTACTGAATTCAATTTTAAATTGTTTTGGCAGTGTGCACTTACGAATGTTTTGTGGTTAGCTTTCCCTTTTTGTGTAGGCCTATCCTATACTTAATTTAAATTGTACTTTGAATTCCTTTCTACTATGCATTTTCAGAAGATACCAGGCTTAAGTTAACACCTCAGCTTTAAATAATTTTACCCTGGGGTGGCCAGATAGGGGTTATAAGGAGACAAAGAATATGAAATACTCTAACTCTCCTAAGGGTTCAGATTACCCCAAGACTGAACCTAGTCTAGGTCTGTATCTCAAAAACATTATAAAAAAAGAGGAAAAGGACCTACAAATACAAAAATATTTATAGCAGCTCTTTTTGTGGTGGCAAAGAATTGGAGATTGAGGGAATGCCTATCAATTGGGGAATGACTGAATAAGTTGTGTTATATGGATGTAATGGAATACTAGTGTGCTATAAGAAATGATGACCAGATAGTTTTCAGAAAAACCTGGAAAGACTTACGTGAATTGATGCTAAGTGAAGTGAGCAGAACCAGGAAAACATTGTACACAATAATAACAACATTGCGCAGTAGTCAACTATGATTGACTTAGCTCTTCTCAGCAATACAATGATTCAAGACAATTCCAAAAGAGTCATGATGGAAAATGCTTTCCACAGCCAGAGAGAGAACTGATGAAGCCAGAATAAAAATCAAAGCATACTATTTTCACTTTATTTTTTGTGTGTTCTTTTTCTTCTTTTACAACATGACTAATACGGATATATATATATATATATATATATATATATATATATATATATATATATATATATATATATATATATATTTTTTTTTACATGATTGCGCATGAATAACCTATATCAGATTGCTTGCCATCTCGGAGAGGGGAGAGGGGAGGGAGGGAAAAAAATTTGGAACTCCAAATCTTATAAAAAAATGAATGTGGAAAATTGTCTTACATGTAATTGGAAAAATAAAATACTATTTACATAAAGAAAAGAAAAAGACTAAACCTAGTCTGGACCACATGAATGAATTCATAATGGAAGACCTCCTCAGTGAAGAAAGGATGGGTTCAGTGAGCTTCCTGGGCCCAGGAGTGATTATTTATTGCTAGATGTGTATTTGCATCCCTTGTACCTAGCACAGTATGCTTCTACACACATAGTAGATATTCAATAAAGGTTTGTTGATTGAACCGTTGATTGCTATCTATATTGGTTGCTATCTATATACTTCTCTGTGATAAGAATACAAACTTCTTGAAGGCAGGGAATATTCAGCTTTTTCTTCATATCTTCATTGTGTAGCATAGTGCCTGGCAAAAAGAAGGCACTTAAGAGGTTTTTAGTTGATAATTACTCCACTTAGACAAGCTCATTTCAGTGATGTCACTGGAAAGAACACTGGATTTAGAGTCAAAAAACTGGGTTCAAATCTTATTCTTTAATTTACTGTCTATGTGACCTTGGGAGAGTTATCCACTAGATCTGAGCCTCAGTTTGCTTATCTGTCAAATATGGGATTGTATTATAGTTCTAGATATGTGACACTGTGAATTGTGTGATTTAGCTTTTGTGCCATCCAGAGATGATAATTAATCCAGAGCTTGTTCAAAATTTCAGGGTCCTCTATTCCTCAAGCCAGCCTTACTCTCCATTCCTATCAAAACCTCAAACCAGGCCTTTTATGAAGCCTGGCACACAGATGGTCTGTACTTAAGACTTTAATCTATAGCTGTGTGAATTTGTTGGAAGTTTGTCATGTGTCTCCCTCAAGACGGAATGCTACAAAACACGTTTGCTAGAATGCTCTCAACTACTATCAATGAATGAGTGGAAACAAACGATGTAGCTTCCACACCCATATTAAAAGTCTCATCCTTGGAAAAGGACCAAATACTATCCTTTTTTTTAACTGCAGAAGCTTTATTGAGGAAGCAAAAATGAAGGTTTATTTTTAAAAGTCTCTTATTGGCAGAAGAAAGGCCATAGTAACATACTAATTAGCATTTATGTAGTGCATAGTCATCACTTCATTACTTAATTATCTTGTCAGGTGGGCCAGCCATATTACTATTCACCTCCTCCTCCTCATTTTCCTCCTTCTCCTTCTCCTCCTTCTTCTTCTTCTTCCACTACTACTACTACTAGTTAGCATTAATATAACACCTATGTGCCAGAAACTGTGCTAAATGCTTTACAATTATTATCTCATTTGATTCTCAAAACAACCCTGGGAAGTAGGTGCTACTGTGACCCCATTTGATAGATGAGGAAACTGAGGCAAATGGAGGTTAAGTGACTTCCCAAGCTTGCATAGCTGGTATCTAAGACCAGATCTACACCCAGGTCTTGCTGACTCCAGGCATAGTGATCTATCCACTGAGCCACCTAACTGCCACCTACATTTATTTTACTGAATAATAATAATGTCTCACATTTATGCAGTGTTTTAAAGTTTGCAAAGTGCCTTACAGGTTCAATATTTCATTTAATCCTACGAACAACTCTGTGAAGTAGGAGTTATGATGAAAACGATGAAAACTAGGCTCTCAGAAAAACTGAGAATATGAAAAACTGGGCTCAAAGTATTGAACTAGATTTTAGTCTAGCACCCTTTCATGACCTCTGATCAGTTGCTTTCAGGTAACCAGAAGGAGGGGAAGATTGGTTGAGTATTCAAAAAATATATAGATATAAAAAAATGATCATACATGTCTTCTTATTTCATTCACAGCTAGAATATAAACAAGAATATGATACATTTTTTCTAGTAGACTGTCAATTCATTGGTCTTTGGACAAAAAAATACACGTTAAGAATATTAAGAATTTTGTTAACATATGAGATGGCACTTTGGGAAGGAGAGAGGGAGACATACTGGAGGAAATGTTCATGATAAAAAACAGAAGGCATTAATAAAAATTTATTTTAAAATAATTTTGGTAACTATGATTAATTTAGTCATTTTGAGTGAGTCATGTGATGAGAACAAGGGATAATAAATGGATAGCCAGAGTGCTCCATTGGAATCCTTGAGATGGTGGGAGAAATCAAGGAAGACCTTGAAGTTCAATGGAACCTCTGCAGCAAACTTTTGGAAGGACATGGATAAGAATGGAATAGAATGGCTGTAGGGGTTGCAATCTGCATTGTTGAAGGGGACTTCTTAATTATAAAGGCTTCAGAGGCATTTAAGTTGATTGCAATTCTTAATATCCTTAACTTAATTCTTAACTGCCATTATCACTATGGAGGTACTACATAACACTGATGACACTTTTGTATTCTGATTGTATCTTAGAATCATTAGGGCCAAAAAAAATTCATCATTAAGTCTAAAGGTGGAAGGGACTTAAAAGATCATTTTGTTCAACACTTCCATCTTCCCTGAGAATTATGGAAGTTGTCACTTGCTGAAGGTCCAACGGTTGGGAGCATCAGAGGTAGGTTCTGAACCTAAGTCCTTTGACTCCAGAATCAATGTTTCCACAGTCCTTGACCATGCCATCCTCTTGTAATGAAGTATTGACCTTACTAACAGGAAATGACCTCCCCCCAAGGAGATATGAACCAAATCTGAGCCTGGGCCTCTCTTCCTTTTCACTGGAAGCAATCAAAGCAACAGCATCTCAGGTTATTTGCTATGTATTAGAAAATAGTGGAAACATGTCTAACCCATGAAGACAATATGATCATGGCTTCCAGACCATTCAAATTAAATAAACTGGTTTTCAAAGGAAAATTAATTAATGATCATTACTTTTTGCAAATTCCTGTTATAAGGAGTTGGACATGGCTTTATTTTTCATCAATCTACTCAAAGTTTAAATGATGCCATTTGTTTTTTTACTAGGTAGATGTCACTTCTACTGAGTTGCTGTGGGACTTAGAGAAGTCTCATAAACTTAAGAGGAGTGAATATAAGAGATGTCAAGCACAATGAATAAATGAATGAAAACTGGATTTATTAAGCTCTTGCTATGTGCCAGGCACTGTGCTAAGTGCTGGGGACACAAACATAAAAAGAGGGTCAGTCCTTGCCCTCAAGGATCTTACATTCTAATAAGAGAAGCCAACATACACAACACTGTAATCCAAGAAGGGCATTGTAGTCTGGAGAGTAAAGATGATGGTGAGTTGATACTCAGGGTATTCCAAAAGTCTTAGTGCTGAAGCTTAAAACTGTACTAAGACCTTTGGATCCTAAGGCAGTCAATTGATATGCCCTTTCCAGTGATGGTAGTGATGGTAGTATTGATTTTTATGACTGTGTTCAGAAAAAGAGGTGAAAGGGGTATGTGTGTGTGTGTATGTGTGTGTGTGTGTGACTTGCATAATGTAATTTTCTTGCTTATATCTGTTTCTCATTTCTCTACTTACTGGACCATTATCTGAAATCATGATCGCTACCCCTACTTTTTGAGTTGAACTGAAGCTTAATAGATTTTGCTCCAGATCCTTGTTTTAACTCTATGTGAATCTTAATATTTTAAGTGAATTTCTTATAAATAACCTATTATTGGATCTATTTTCTAGTCTGTTCTGCTGTTTCCCCACTCCTTTCCCTCCTTTGCTATAAAAAATACCCTTCATCTTGTGCAATGGTGATATAACTTACACTTTCCTTTTCCTCTTCTATCCTTTCTCTCTCTTTCTCTACACACACACACACACACACACACACACACACACACACACACACACACAGATTTGTATTTTTTTTCCTTGCAAGGTTATAGTTTTGTCACATAGGTTTTCCTTGTTTATTGCCTTTTGAAGTATCATATTCCAAGCCTACTCTCCTTTACAGGGAAAGTGACTAAATCTTGTGAAATCCTTATTGTGACTGCATAATATTTGACCTGGGATAGGTAGATGGCACAGTGGATAGAGTGTTGGGACTGGAGTAAGAAAGATTCATCTTCCCATGTTCAAATCTGGCCTCAGACTCTTACTAGCTGTGTGCCCCTGGGTAAGTCACTTCATTCTAATTTGCCTTAATTTCCTCATCTGTAAAATGAACTGGAGAAGAAAATGACAAACCACTCCAGTATTTTTGCCAAGAAAATCCCAAAATGTAGTCATAAAGAGTAGAACATGACTAAAACAACTGAGTCAAAACAATAGCAAAAGTATTTGAGGTATCCTCTTTTTAGCTACTTGTAGTATTTGACCTTTTTTTTTTGCCTGGAAGCTCTGGACTTTGACTGTGGTTTTTCTAGGATTTTAATTTTGGGCTTTTTTTCTAGAGGTGACCAGTGAATTAAATGCTAATATCTAAATATACAATCTAATAAATCTTAGGTTGTTTCTAGTTGACTTGATTTCCATATCAATGGATTCTGATATTATATTTCTTGGATTTTCTCCTTTTATTCTCCCCAATTTTTGGTTTTGTGTTGATATTTCTTGCAATGTTGAGCCATTGTTTTTTGGCTGGGTCATTCTAATTTCAGGGCATTCGGTTCTCAAGTGAGGTTTTCCTCTATCTGTCCCAAGCTATTAGGTTGGTTTGGTTTTTTTTTTTTTTTTTTGCTTTATTTGTTGTGGGTTTTTTTTTTTTTTTTTGCCATTTTTTCTTCCTTATCTTTTCTAGTCAGTATCTCTCATTCATTTTCTCCAGGTACTTCTATAGCACCTGTGTCCAGACAATTTTTTTCTCTGAGTCTCCGACTGGATTTATTATGGGATCTTTATCCTTTCTCCTAGTTTATCCTTAGGCATCTCTCAGACTCAGGTATTTCTGCACAGTATTTGAAGTTTTCCTTGGTTTATTCGTGGAGATGAGTGTGTTTGGTCAAGCTCCACAATAGTATATGCAAAGAATATTGAGTATACTGGGTCAGAGCAGGCCCCTCCTTTAAGGCATGAGGCCCTAGGCTCTACTTCTCCACTCTGGTTCTGGGCTCAGGTTCAGGGGTTACTTGTACTGGTACTGTTTCAGGCTGGATTTTGCCTCCTGGTCATTCTAGAAGCTTGGCTGGGGCCACTGGTGTTCCATGATCCCTGCCCAGAACATCCTGAGTCTGCTTTCTCTGCTAGGCTAAGCCTGGGCTGAATCCCTGAGACTTGGCCTCAGGCTTTGTTTCAGGAATGTTCTGCTGACCAGTAGGATCCTAAAGTTTTACTTTCCCAAGTGGGGCTCAGGCAGTCAGCCACAGGCTTGGGAAGGATTTGGGCAGAGGGGCTTGGGCCCCTGCCCATCCTGCACAAAGAATACTGTGCTGAATAAGACCAGAACTTCACACAATCTATCTTTTGAACCATGGGCCTTAGAGAAGGTTTGGGTTAGGTTGAATGTGGGTATCCTAGCTCGGGTGCAGGGCTGGGGGACTGGAACTGTCCCCCAAAGTTCCAGGGTCAGCTGCTTGGGCTTTATGATCTGCCCTTGGTGCTTTAATTTATACACTTGGCTCTGGAACTGCCCTGATGGCTTGTCTATTTTATTTAGGATCTCTAAAGGATGGGAATGGGGAAGGGGGAGGAGGAAGGTTCCCTCCATGGATTCCTGGCTTGGGTGATGAAGTCTTCAAGACATTCTTTCCATAGCCTAGTACAGGGGTGCCTCTGATCCCACTAATATTAGTGCCTTCTTTCTGTTGGTATCTCCAACTCATCCTGTGTATATCTTGTTTGCACATAGCTTTGGGCACATCATCTCCCCTACTAGACTGGGCAACCTTGTTTCTGCCTTTCTTTATATCTCCACAGCTTAGCACATCCCCTGAAATATAATAAAGAGCTTAAAAATGCTTGTTGCCTGCCTTCCTCTTCTTTACACTACCTGATACAGTACCAAATGGAGCTTTATTTAGTTCAGACTGTTGCCTCTTAAAATGTAAATATCCAGGGGCGGATGAAGAGGGTGATCAGTCTTAGTAAGCATTAGTTCAGACACATACTGACCCTGTGACCTGGGGCAAGTCAGGGAACCTCTCGAAACTCTCTATATTGCAGGGTAGTTGCTGTTCTGACCTGGGAGAGGCAGTTACCTTATTGGGAATTTATTAGGCTATTAAAAAGAAAACAGAAGCAAAAAAATGGTTTTGCTTTTTCTCAGCCTGTAATATCTAAATTCTGGGCAAGATCTGATGGGGGCCTGGCCTTTTCTTATTCTTTTTTCCTTCAACTGAGTCCATCTTTAAAAGCTGCCTTCAGGTAGCATTTTATGCCTTTTAATTGTTAGTGTTAGTAATAGGAGAGAATAAGACTCTTAAGTTATTCAAAAATTTTAAAAAAAGCACAGAGAAGAAACAGACTTGAGATCTCTAAGGAGCAGCCTGTGAGGAAGTAGTTGCCTTGTCCTTGCAAAAAGCAAAGACTTTGTGGGGGTAGCAGGACCCCTCCTGCAATAGGATATAAGCCCAATAGCTGCTTCAGGGCCAAGGAAAAAGTTCAGGATCTCGGCAGCATAAATATATCCTTTATATGGTTCATAGGAAAGCCATCCATATTTCACTGAATCTAATCAATCTCTTGGGACATGAGGCCCCTAGGATAGCAATTACTCCCAAAACACTGAGCTGGAAGGGGAAGAAGCCGAGCCTCCCTTCTCTTCTCTCACCACCCCACTAACCCACTCCAAGCCCCAGTGTGCCTCAAACAACAGCAGGCTGGGGAGGTCAGAAACAGAGAAGGTTCACTTCATTTGGATTTGTTGCTGTTGAAAAGAGAGTAGTGGAAAGGAAATAGCTTGAAAAGATAGTGTTGAACAAAGCCTGGACTTATCTTTATTTTTAATAGCCTGAAGTTGAGAAATTTCTGGGCTGGGGGTTAAAAGACTCAACCCATTGAGGTTCATCTGCTTCACTGCAACAGGGCCAATAGATCACAGATTTAAAGCTGCAAGACCCCTTAGATATCATCTAGCCCCCCTTATTTGATAAGAGGAAACTGAGGCCCAGATTAGATGAAATGTTTTGCCCAAGATCACACAGTTAGTTATTAACAGATCCAAGACTAGAACTATTGAGGAATATAAGGGGGTGATTAAGTGAATCCTGAGAAAACCCTCTTGTCCCAAAATCCGTCCCTTGCATGACCTGATACAAGGACCAGCTAGAGCTTCATTTGCTTCATAGCCCTTTAAAATGGAAATACCTAAGGTAGGAGAAGAGAGTGATCAATCTTAGTGAGACAGTCTAATTGGATTCCTTTTTCCCTGCTCAGAGATCAGAACTTTTTGGGAGGGGCGGGGAAAGGAAACCACTGCATTTGGAAAAGAAGACATGAGATTGAGTCTCCGCTTTGTTTTTTATATTCTGTATGACTCTGGACAAGTCCCTGAACTTCTCTGAGATCTGGTTAGACCTGTAAAATGGGAATAATAAGCCTAACATGCACCACAGAGTTGTGGTGAAGAAAATACTTTTATCAGTCTTTGAGTTCCATGTAAATATGAGTTGTGATTATGACTGCCAACATTTTGACATCATTTTGGAGCATGAGGCAATGCAGCATGGGGCAAGAGGAGCCATAATAGTGATGGGGGATGCTGAACAGTCACATAGCACCATGATAGCCTTCAGTTCCCGGTTTGCTTCGCTTAACTGTGCGCATTTGTTACAATGGTTTTTTTTTTTTAAATTCAGTGGGGAAAGGTGGGAGGGAAAGAAAATAGATGTTTAGTTACTGAAAAAATTCAAAAAGGAGTGTGAACAAATGTGAGAGTATCTTTTTCTTCCCTAAATTTGGCTCCTTGGAAATAAATAAAGGGGTACCTTCAGAGAATTCTTGGGTCCTACATAAGCTTAATTAAACAGCTTTGATGAAGGTGAAGTGGATTGAATGTTGGGCCTGGAGTCAGGAAGACTGAGTATGTTCAAATTTGACCTCTTACACTTATAAGCTGTGTGACTCTGGGAAAATCTCTTAACCTCTTCTCATTTTCCTCTACTATAAAATGAGTTAAATAATAGCACCTGGCTCCCAGAGTTACTATGAGGCTCAAAAGAGATAATTGTAAAGCACTTAGTATGGCTGGTTGTTGTCCTTTGTTCTCAAAGAGGGCCAAAATGACATCACCATGGTAAAGTCAAGTTTCAATATGTCTGACTGTGGCTGATCAGACCAATATGAGCTTGGAATGCTCTACCACAGACTGGGCACAGGTAGTCCATGTGAACCCTTGGGGTAGATACTCCAAATTTGGGCATCCTATGTTTCCTTTGTGCTGTTTCAATCCTACTTTGCTCATAGAGCACAGCACCCTTACTGATGCGGGCACGCCATGTTGAGCAGTCAAACACATGAGCTAAATGCTAGCTATTATTACTGTTAACCTAGTCTAAGGCCACCATTTCATCTTTGACTATCTCCTTAAGTCATATGACACACTCATGTTGGATCTGTACTCATTCCCCACGATCTATAACTTTCAGAAATCTGTTTTCCCAAGAATATACACATAGGACATATTTTACTGAGCCTAAGTCTAGCACTGTAGAATCCAAGTACATACAAATTCTTGTGTCAGATAAATATGAGATTTCCAGACTATTGAGGAAAGAAAATTCTGCAGGGCACACCGTTCCTAATGCCAAAATCCATTTTAATGTTATCTTAATGCAATACTGTCAAGGTAAATGGCAAGGTAAAGATCAAATCACTAGCATCAGGGCATTCTTAGGCTGTTTTTTATTGTTTAGGGTGATTGTCTTTGTAGGGATGGAGTGTGTGTGTTCATCCTTCATTGTTGAAGAAGACCATGCCATCAGAGAAATGATGACATGACTTGACTTTGTTTTGAGTGAGGGAGGGCTGTACAGGTCACCAGCCTCACTTCTCCTCCAGAGCCATCCAAATCCAGTGACCAGATATTCATCAGGATGACTGGAGATGACCCAGGATGAGGCAATTGGGGTTAAGTGACTTGCCCAAGGTCACACAGCTAGTGAGTGTCAAGTGTCTGAGGTGAGATTTGAACTCAGGTCCTCCTGACTCCTGCCCTGGTGCTCTATCCGCTGCACCAAGGAACAACAAGTAGCCCGGGGTCGTCTGGAGGTAACAGAGAATGAAGTGCTGTGCTGGAGCAGGGCCACAATGAAAAGACACTTAAAAAGACTGTTGACTAGGATGGGTGAATGCCAGGGATCTGGGAGGCTGAAATTTGTGCAAATGTTCAAGAACCCTTCTAGGAGGGTCTGGTCTCATACCCTGTCAATATACATACATAAACACATACATGCACATACACACACATAAATATAGCCTAGGCACACAATGGAGGAACAACTCATTTCTGTGATGCTAAAAAATGTTATCTTTTTTTAAAGTGGTGATTTTGGTCTTTCCGGTCTAATGCTCTCCAGTGTTCACTTACAGGTGTAGGATCTCCACTGTTCTTATGTCTGTTTCTGTTCTGTTCTGTTTATGTCTGCTATGTCTTTTCTTCAGCTACCTAACCATCTTCAGGGACTTTAGGGTATTAGCTAATGATGATATCACCTACTTTTGCTTCTGCTTCCTGCATTTAACTAACCCACAATTCTAACATACTTGGAAATTACTCCTTGAACTTGTATATCTGATTTCTGTGTGCAGATCATCCCATTTGTTATTAATTGCCTTGCCCTTGGTATTTCAGTCAGCCACCTCTGTCACTTGGAACGTTAGAATAGGAAGAGAAATGGGAGATAGTCAGTGATCCAGTGAGTGGGACTACTCAATAAACTTATTGTGTCCAGTGCAGAGGGTGGGTGAGTGGGGGGAGAACTGTGGCCTCGAGGTCACAGGTGGCTCTCTAAGTCCTCAAGTGTGGCCCTGTGACTGAATCCAGCCCCTAGTCTTGTATGACTACTCATTTCCATGAAATTTCCTGATCTTTGTGATAAGAACAAATCACACAAAGCTGCTTAACTGAAGAAATGGAGACATGTTAAAGGAATATTTGAAAATAAATATTAAGGAAACAACTTACAGGAAGATTTCAGAAAAACCTGGAAAGATTTGTACAAACTGATGCAAAGTGAAATAGGTAGGACCAAGAAAACATTGTACACAGTATCAGCACACTGTATGATGATCTGCTATGAATAACTCAGTTTTTCTCAATAGGACAATGATCCAAAACAAGTACAAAGGAGTCATGAAGGAAAATGCTATCCACATCCAGATAAAGACCTGTCAGACCCAATCTAGATTGAAGCATATTTTTTCCACTTACTTTATTCTTTTTCCTGTTTCTTTTCCTTTTGATTTGTTTCTTTTTTCACAACATTGATTAATACAGAAATACATTTGATAGCACATATATAACCTGTTTCAAATTGCCTACCATTTGAAGGGAGGAGAGAAGAAAAAAATTGGAACTCAAAATCTTGTAAAAATGAATGCTAGAAATTGTCTTGACATGTAATAGGGAGAAAAGTAAAATACTATTAAAATTTTAAAATAAATGTGAAAAAAAGAACAAAAAAGCTTCAAAATGAGTTTTTAACTAAGCCATGGTACATGAATGTAATGGAATATTACTATGCCATAAAAATGATGAATATGAAGAATTCAGAGAAGTATGGGAAAAAAGATAAACTGATACAGAGTGAGGTTGGCAGAACCAGGAAAATAATACTCATAATAAGTACAATGGCTTAAATAGAAAGAGTAGCAACAAAACCAAAACTGAATACTATAGGATTATAATGATCAAGGTTAATTCTGAAGAAAAGTTGAGACAATGCATCTTCTATCTTTGTAAAGGCAGGGGACTAAGGGTAGTGGAATACTGAATATACTGTCAGTCAAAGTTGATATATTTATTGTGCTGAACTATTTTTCTCTTTTTTTTATTCTTTGTTATAGGAAGAGGAGGGAGGGGTACATCTGGGAAACTAAAGTGACATAAAAGTCAAAAGTTATCAATAAAAATCAAAAATTAAAAAATGAGCTTTATATAGCCCTTTTCTGCAAAGTGGAATGCATTATCCATTTGTTGACATACTTCCCCTCATACTAAAAAAATTCATCCACATGTTGAGAGATTTAAACCAGCTTTCTATTCTCAGGATATAGTAGTAATGCTTAACTGAGAATTCCTACTGAATATTTTGGGTACTTAGAGAGACCTACCCACCCATCTTTTCTCTGAGTTTTATATTTCTGTGAAGCAGCAAGAAATAAAAACAAAGGTTAGAGTATGATTTCATTTGGAGAAGATCCCAAGGAGAGCCAAGTCATTCATCATCATGTGAGTAGAAGGGAAACAGATGGGGTCAGAAACAGAATTAGCCAAAAAAGTAATCTGGTCTGAAAAAGCCAAGGCCTTGTTGATGTACAGGCCTGGGAAACATTTCACATTATTTATCTTTGTAACTACCTCACAGCTTAGTACAGTGCCTTGTATATAAAAAACATTCAATCAGCGTTTGTTGAGTGAAGGAATGAAGGAATCAATGAATTTCTTAAACTGCCTAGGGGTGAATTATCATCATGAAAATCATCAATATGGATTCCATCTGTACAATGGAACTAGCATTTGGCAGGGCATACAAATTTGACTTGAGACAGAGTCACAAAGCTGGTAGGAACCCTAGAGATCATCTAATCTGTATGCTTCATTTTACAGATGAGATTGCTGAGGCTCCGAAAATTGAAATGAATTTCCCTAGGTCATATAATGAGTTTAGCTGCAGAGTGGAATTGAGAATCCATATTTTCTACCTCCCAGGCCCATGCTTTCGCCTAGGCCATATGATCTCCCACTGTTGAGTGCTTATCACAATTTCTTGAATGTCTTTGAAACACTACTTAGGTCTATCACAGAAGTCACTTTATTTGTGAATGATGACTCCTACAAAATCTGTAAACTCTTCCTCCTCTGATTTGACAAGAAAGATAGTATCTGAGTCTCATTCTCCTTATCAAAAATCTTGTAAATAGAATACCTCCCAAGTTGATTTCTCTGTCTCTAGCCATAGAAATATTGACACAGTGGAGCACTGGTGGGGTACGGCTAACATCGTAGTAACTACTGTGGGATAAGCAGCATTTTGCTCTGGGTGGCCTGCTTTACAGTGATGGTGTTAGGAGCGTTTTCTCCTTAAGATAACCACCAAATCTTAAGTCAAAGTCTTCTGTTTTTATATTATGCCCAGATAATCATCCTAAAGATTTATAGTATTTCTCTCCAGAGACCTGTCTGTCCTCCAACTACCTTCAGGGAAAGGCCAGAGCCTCTGGGAACTGCTGCTCTTTGTACAACCTCTCACCCCTTCTTTTCTTCTCTGAACTTAGCTGAATCCTATTCACCACTCAACTGAACTTACCTCAGGGATAATGATTGCTCCTTAGGGTTCTGCTCAGGTAGACAAGTTGTATGTGACCAAATCCTCCTCATCCCATTGTCTATCACCTCTTTTCCTACTGGATTCTTTCTGTTACCAGATTGACTTCCCAAGCTTTACGCTGCTCCCATGAAATCTTTTTTCTACCTCTTACCTAGATCTTGGATTTGGTAATTTTCATAAGCTCTGGCTTGATTTGATAGGCCTTCTTCCTTATTTTCTTAGATCAAGATATGGAAAATACCCTTTCCTCCCAAGAAAGTTCTTCTCTCAGAATCTCCTAATTGTCCTCTAACCACATGCCTCTAGTCACCCCCTCCCGTTCCAAAAGAAGGAAGCTATTGGTTTCAAGCCACTGGTTAGCCACAAACCATATTCTTCCAAGTCACTTCTGAATTTGGATATCTCTAGAGTCCCAGTTTTGTTCCTCTTTGTTTGTTTTTCAGGTCATTTGAGGGACCACGAGGAGGAGATCTATTTGTCTCTACTTAGAGATTTCTGAAGCTACACAAGCCTATACAAGCTAACCTTGTGGGGAAACATTTTTTTTTCCCCCAAATCAGTAGGCAATGAAGAGTAGAAACTGAAAGAAGTAAAAATAACATGATCCTCTGCCTTAAGAATGTGAAACTGGGCCTCCATCTGGAGCAAGACTCAGTGGAGGAGTACAAGAGGAGAGTTACATGTTGACAACTCCGATAAGAGCTCTTGGGCAGGATGTGCCAAGAGAAGATGGGTAAAAACACCAGGAACCATGAAGCTGGAACGGAAACCAAACAGGAAACGTGACATGAATCATCAGAAAGCAGCCCATGGATGGGCTGTTAGTCAGTGATGAAATAAATATTGCAT
This sequence comes from Bettongia penicillata ogilbyi, assembly GCA_023548195.1. Lineage (NCBI taxonomy): Eukaryota > Metazoa > Chordata > Mammalia > Diprotodontia > Potoroidae > Bettongia > Bettongia penicillata. Next base: position 10,012,125 of record JAJHZJ010000244.1, on the reverse strand, counting down.
TGTTTGGGAGGTGGGGTATATACATGAGGGCAGCAAATGGATGAAGGCCTATTTAGCTAGCTCGGAGATGGTGATGCACATGCATTCAGTGGGAATGAATTCTGCTGTTTGGGAAAAGATAGACTCTGACCAATCAGTGGTACATCTCAGCTTCTCTAGGGGCACTGGAAAAGTCCTCGAGGGTTATCCAGTCTTCATTATAGGTGAGGCTGTTGTGGCCCAGAAAACTGAAGTCACTTGCTCCATTTCATATAATGAGTTAGTGCAGAGCCTGCATCTCCTACTTCCCAGCTCTGGACTCTTTAAACCAATCCATAGCGCCTCCCCAACATTGATGGTTTGTTATAATTGTTGTTTGTCCATTGTTTTCAGGGAGAATCAATGGCATCATGGGGTAATGTTTTGAACTGTGTGTAAATTGGATTTAAGTAAGACAGAGTTGCACTAAGTCATTGGCTTCATTCTTTCTTCCAGAGTCACTGAAATCCAGTCAGTCAGGATGACTGACAATGGCCTGGGATGGATGAACTTGGTGCCTTTGATGTCGGATCAAACTTTAAGTGCTCCACAGCATTTGCTTCAGCCACCTTCATGACCACTAGAACAAATTGTCCCATCTGTCCATTCTGTCAGGTGACATCTTCGTATACTTGGGGTAAATTACATCCCCTAGTTCGCCAACAGTTTTGAGGCCCATTAGCTCCTCTCAATCTGGTTTAGCCCGTCTGCTGAGACGGTTTACTAGGGTGTGACTGTTGTGTATGCTACAGCTTTTTGGACTCAATTGTGACGATTGGGTGACAAGTAGACACCAAAGGTAGATGAGCATCCCTGAAAACAGTTCTGCAAACCCTCACACTAGAGGTATTAGTCCTCCCTAGATACCTCATATGCCCCTTTTTGTAATATGATTTTATAATCAAAACATGTTTTTATAATCAAATTTATATACAGATAATTATTTGTAATAATAACTAGTACATGTGTATGTGTCTATATGTATATTGCTTTAAAATTTGCAAAGTGCTTTATAAATATTATCTCAATCTATCCTCATCACAATCCTGAGAAATAGGTGTTATTATCCCCATTTTATAGATGAGGAAATTGAGGTAGACAGAAATAACTTGTCCAGCATTATACATCTAGAAAGTTTCAGAAGCAAAATTTGAACTCCCTCAGATCTATCCACTGGGCTACCCCCCTGACTGCCTCAATTCTTTAACAGTAATAAGAATTGGGACAATTACAAAAATTGGGGCATGGAGAATGATATGGAAATGCCTTGTTAAGTCAAAAGGAGAAGCTATTGCTTCTATAGCAGCCATCATTCCCAAATGAAGTGACTTCTCATATGACTGTGGGTGGGACCAGATGAAATCTCATTGAACCGTCTCCCACTGATTCAATTCCTAAGACTGTGGGAAGCCAGAAATCCCCCTGAGCTGAGGAAGCAGCTGCCGCCTGCCTTCTTCCTTGCCCATTTGTTCTTCCATCTGTGTGACACCTGCCACTTCTGGGCCATCATGCACTGTTAGCACTTAGGCCCACTGGAACCAGAAATCTTCAGACTCACCAAGGCCAGGATGGGTTTTACTAAGAGCAAGCTTCTTCCATGGAGAGTAGGCCTATCCTGGTTTTGGGTTCTTGCTATTGCTGCTAAGAACCTTCTCTGTAGGAGGTTGTACCCTCTGTTCCTAATTCTTCTAGACTAAAGAGATCAGGGACTCTTTATCTGTGCCACTCAGAAGCAAGAAAGGAAGGTGTGACCATGCCTGGGGAACTCCAGCATACAAAAGTGTAGGGATATTGAGGGGATGCCTGAAGTCCATTTCCTAGAATGAGAATTTTAGCAGCCTAGATTAGGTCATTTAGTTATTATTGTGGTTTTTTTTTTTTTAGGTCACAATTACAAAGGCAATGTCTGATACTCACATTAATTTCTGCCTCAGAATAAAAATTTTTGTTCTAGTTAAAGAAAACTAGTGAGGGTAAGATGAGATCATCAGTACCATTTCTAAACTATGTGGATCACATTCCATGAAGGATCTTGAATAGGAATGAATAAAGAAAAGAAAAGCATTTATTAGACACTTACTGTGTGCTAGGCTCTATGCCTTTGAGGATACAAATACAAAAGAGATACTGTCCTTGTCTTCATTTACAACTTATATTCTAAAGTAGAGGTTCTTAACCTTGAACTTCCTTTTCCATATTTGTGTGCACACACACACACATACACACATTGTACAGTGTATACAGAGCTAGAATTAGGAAGACCTGGGCTCAAGTCCATCCTCTAGCATATACTAGCTATGTGACTCTGAACAAGACATTTCATCTCTCAGTGACTCAAGCAACTCTCATGACACTAGAAGCTGTGGAGTAATTTCTCATCCCCATTGGCAGAGTTTCTTCTCTAAGATCTCCCTATACCAAGGACTCTTAATATGGGATCCATGAATTGCATTTTTATGACCCTCAATATAATTCATTACTTTTTAATCCTATGTACTTTGTTTTATGTATCTAAAAATATTCTGAGAAGGGGTCCATTGCCTTCACTAGATTGCTAAGGGGGTCCATGACACAAAAAAGGTTAAGAATCTTTGTAACAGAGGGAGAAAACAAATATAAGCCAGTAGTAGACCAGACGAGTGTTCTGGGAACACTCTGGGACAACTGGGACAACACAGGAATAGCAAGTAGAACCATAGGGTAGTATGTTGGCATATTTTTTCTAGAAGTAATGGTAGTATTAATTTGATAATTATTTCTGAAGGAAGTGGTAAATAGAAAGTGGAGGGGTGGAGCAGGGGCCAGGAGAAGGGTACCTCTGTGACAGCAGAACAGATGGTGGTAAGATTGTCCAGTTTGGGTTATTGCATGGAATGTGTAGCATGGTGTCGACTAGGCCATCTAGACATAGTAAACTACATAAGTTTGTGCTTGCATGCCCCAATCAAGACTGAGTAGCTCCCGTAGGTGTTTCTAAACTGAGTGACTTAACTCACCCAGGACATGATCACCTCCATGGTCCAGACTAGCAGGGGTGGGGAACCTTTGGCCTCGAGGCCACATGTGGCCTTCTAGATCATTGAGTGTGGCCTTTTGACTGAATCCAAGTTTTATAGAACAGATCTTTTTATTAAGGAGGTTTGTTCAGTGAGTTTTGGATTCAGTCAAAGGGTTGAATTTGAGGACCTAGACAGTCACATGTTGCCTTAAGGCTGCGGGTTCCCCACCCCTGGAGAGGGTATAGTGTCAAGGTGGATGGCAAGAAGATAGCTGGGGTAGATGGCTAAATGGAATGTAGAATATGGAAAGTTGAAAGAAACTAGGGTCATAATAGTAGTTGATAGAGAAAAGGGGCATATGATATAGGAAGAACATTGTATTGGAAAGTCACAAAACCTAAGTTCTCTCTTGAAACTCTTACTAAGTACCTGTATGACCCTGGAGAGGCCATAGGCTCTAAATTCAATTCAATACATATTTATTAAGTCCCTATTTTATATAAGACAGTTCTAGTTCAGGCAATAGAAAGAGAGATTAAGTAACCCCTGCCCTAAAGGAGTTTACAATCTAATGAACACATATAACATAGAAACAGATTTGTCATTTCTTTTTGGTTGTGCCAGACTCTCTACAACCTCATTTGGGGTTTTCTTGGCAAAGACACTGGACAGGTTTGCCATTTCCTTCTCCAGCTATTTTACAGATGAGGAAACTGAGCAGAGTTAAATGACTTACCCAGCGTCACATAGTCAGTAAGTATCTGACCAGATTTGAACTCATGAAGATGAATCTTTCTAGAAGGTTCTAGAATTTCTAGAATCTAGAAAGATTCATCTTCATGAGTTCAAATCTGGTCAGACACTTACTGACTATGTGACCCTGCTATCTATTGAGCCACCTAGCTTCCCCATAGGTTGGCATTTGGTTTGTAATTTACAGTCTTAGAAAGTTGCCTGTGAACACTGAGGGGTAAGTGACTTACTTGCCCAGAGATACACAGATAATAAGATGGTAGAGGTAGTACTTGTGGCCAGCTCTTCATCTCTTTCCCTATGAGAAAGTTTCTATTATTTTAATCAAACAACTAAGCTGTCACAGCAAGCATTTATTAAGCACTTACTATGTGCCATGCTAGGGACTGGGGATACCAAAAAAAAAAGAAAAAAAAAAGGCAAAAATAGCCTTTGTCCTCAAGCCCTTAAGGTTCAAAAAATAGTTAGGACCATGTAACCATCTAAATCAGGGGCAGTGACTGACTAAAGGTAAGGACTATGTTAAAATTTTGTCTTTGACAAACTGGACTTATTGTTATTTCCAAACATCATTCTGCTTCCCACCCCCCCATTTCTTGGGTTCCAACTGACCACATTGCATGCCAAGGAAGCATGACATCATCTTCCTCTGCCTGTTGAAAGCTATTTTTTGCTCCAAGGCCCCAGATCACATAGTACCTATGAAGTCTTCCTAGAACTTAACCCTCCCTCACTGAGTATTTCATGTCATTCCATGTGCATCCTTCTTATGCACTGATCACATACTATTTGGGAATATGTATGTCATATCCTCCCCAAAGATTATAAACTTAAACTCCTTGAGGGAAGATATATATATATATATATATATATATATATATATATATATATATATATACACACACACATATATATGTATGTATTTATTATTTATATATAATATATATAAATTTATATTTATATAATATTTATATATAAATTTAAATATGTAAATATATATATTTATTTATAATATAATATATATTATATATATATCTTTTTTTTGCATTTCTACATCTCCCATACCTAATCTAAAATCTCATGATATCTCATACACCTAGGTGGTGCAGTGGATAGAGCACTGGGCTTGGAATCCGGAAGACTCACTTTCATGAATCCAAATCTGGCCACAGACACTTACTGGCTGTGTGACCCTGGGCAAGTCACTTAACCTTGTTTGCCTCACTTTGCTCATTTGTAAAATGAACTGGAGAAGAAAATGGCAAACCACTCCAATATCTCTGCCAAGAAAATCCCAGATGAAGTCACAGAGAGTTAGACATGACTGAAAATGACTAAAGAACAACAAATGCAGGTAGAAAAGGCACATAAAAGATATATACAGAATAGATGGATGGTGTCCATAGACGAGAAGGCTCTAGCAGCTGGGAGGGTGGTGGAAAGGGGCCAAGACTGGAAAGAAGCTTCAGGTTCAGCTAGTGGGGCTATTAAGGGATAGCAGTTGCACCGTAATTTTTAAAAATTTTAGCTAATCAGGTTCAGATTTCACCATCATTAGACCTTTTGATTTTATTTGCTTTATGGAGTAATGAATGGACCCTTTGCATTGAATTTAATGTGAAGTCAGACAGGAGTTGCACTGGACAGGCAGACGTGGAAGGTCGTGAGCTCTAAGATCCATTTGATTGAGAATGAGATAATGCATGTAGAATGCTTCACAAACCTTATATTGATATATAAATGTATCACTATTATTTTTCAAATGTCCCTTCTTAAGTAATGAAAGACATCATTTTTCAGTTTTGACATGCTATGTCATATTTTCACACTGCTAGGATCTAAGCAAGTAGATTTTTCCCTTTTTTCTCCTAAGCAGAAGATTCCTAGGCTAGCTTATGTTATTGATGAAAGGACATGTTTAGGATACTGGTTTCCCTGGCCGTTACATGGCTGATTTGGTTCTAATAAACACCTCCCCCTAGTGGAGAGCTCAGAGCTTGCAGGAATGGTGGTGTAACATAGGGAAACCTCCCAGATTGGTGGGTGGGCTCAGAATGTCAGAAACTAGGAAAATGAACCAGGAACCATAGTCAGGCTCTTTTAGTGCTGAGATTCAAAGTGGAAAAGGTCAGGTCTGGTATTTGTAGATTTCAGATCCATCTTGAGTAGCAGATCAGATTGAAATCTGAAATGAAGTCATTCTTATCATTCACAAAAAGGTCAATTGGAGTTTAGGTGGGAAGGTGGAATTGAAATGCTTAATTGCACGTAGAAATGACATAGCATGGGATGTAGGCTTTTGTAAAGTGGGAGACTTGGAGATAAGAGGAAGGGAGCTCCAAGGAGAAAGAAGCAGAGTATGTCCTTTGCTCTTATGGAAGTCAAGAGGACCTGTGTGTGACTGACAAAAGTCATTTAGTTCCAGTAATGCTTAGCAAGTCTAGGCCTTGGTTTTCCCATCTGAAAAATAGAAGGGGTTAGATTAAGTGATCTCTACAGCACCTTAAAATTCTAGTCTTCTGTGTTGCTATGTAAGCCCTTTAAACCAAATTAAAACCAAGAATGTGGTTACTACTGGAGGTTGATGGGATGAAAGAGGACCACTGTCTCTTTCTCTTTAGGATTTCTATTAAACTCAAGTTTAAACTTGCACATTGACCTGTAGGCCTCTCCTATGGTGTACTAAGTGTACCTCTTTTCTGTGGCTAGTCCCACAGCTTTCATTGCTGCCTGAGGCCCAGAGAGTAATTGATGCAAATGCCAGATTAGCTCATAGGCTAACTGAGTTCACTTCCCACTGAAGAGTTGGGCGGGAGAAGTGAGAGCTGGTTTCTGATGGTAGTTAGAATTAGGGAAAGGGGGAAAATCTCAGCCCCCACCCAGGACTTTACTGCACTGTGCTATGAAAACAGTAATTTTGACCCCAGGCAAGACAAGATTAATGGATGAAGTGCCTCAGTTGCTATAATTGTGAGACTCAAACTGCTTCTGACCTTTAACCCAGCCTCAAAAATAGGATTCTTATGGGTTTTGTTGGTTTTCGGGAAACTATTTGGCCTGTAAGATTTTTTATTTGGCCCCACCCAGAACTTCTAGCACCATATCCTCACTAGACTAAGATAACATAAGCAGCTGCCTGTAGCCAATACTGTCAGGACTACTCCAAACAGAGTTTCTCATAAATTATGAAATGACAACAAACATATATGTGTGTATGTATACACACACACATATATTTATGTACTTATACTATGCATTACATTTTTATGTTCCCTGTTTAATTCTGTTGGGCCCATCCTGACTTCTATATCCCTCAGTCTATCTATCCATTTATCTGCCTCTAGGGTCAAGTAGAAGAGATCTAATCCCTCTTTCACAATCCCTCTAAACACTTGGAAAGAGCTATGATCTTCCCCCCCCCTTCCATCTTAAGCCTTCTTTTCTCTAGATTAAACATCCATATTAGCAGCATACAAGGGACACGGGACATCACACCTTGGCCAAATATAGGAGAGAGAAGAAGCAATGCCCCATGTGCAAGGAAAGATGATGACTAGTGAAGATCATGTAAGGCAGAGGTTTTAGATCTAAGGGCCAGAAACTTGGTTTAAAATTTTATTATATTGTATGGTAATGCTATTTATCTTCTTTTATGAATTTGAAATGTTATTTTGAAGACTTTACCAGATAATCCAATGAGTCCGTCATGCAAAAAAGGTTAGGAACCCCTAGTCGAGGGGTCCATCAGCACTCGTAATTGCATGCTCTTCTCCCGTCCATGTAGTGGGATCAATGCAGACTATTAATAGATTTAGGGAGTACACACATGACCAGCAAGCTGGAACTGCTAGGGGGATGCCATAGCAAGAGTGAACTAACTGTTCATGATATGGTGGCCACCCCTTTGATATGTCAACTCTCTCCTCTCCTTTACTCTAAATAAGCCTGCAGAGTTTTAAGGGGGAGCAGTCACTGGTTCATGGCACTTAAAATACTGCTTTGCATCTTTGCTACAAGTCAAGGAAGGGGTTTTTTGTCTGTTTTTTGATAGGAGCAGTGACTGTGAAAGGCATGATCCTCCTTGCTGAAGAAAAGGAGTCTATAGTTAAGAGATTCTTTTTTTTTTAATTTAAAGGGGACACTTTGGAGGGAGTAGCCTATCCCAAAGGCTATTGAGTGCTGGTATAAGCAGTGAGGCTACTGGTGAATTTGCAACTGGCCAACTATAATTTTGGTGAGGCACGAATACTGCACACATTAGTCTATCACTATTCTTATGAGTTTGTATGAAAGTGAGAATGATGCCTCAGTATACCAAAATGGCTTCTGATGGTTTCAGGGAATGAGGGGCTTACTAACTCTGCTTCTTGCTGGGGAAGTGTGGGATGGAGAGTTCATTTGGTTTAGTTGAATACTCAGAATACATGTGGTAGCTGTGTTATCTTGGGAAAGTGGGCTTTGGGAGTTTCACTAGCTATGTTTGGGACAATAGGAGCAACAGAGATGAGAGACTTGAGAAGACTTATTGCCTGGGGAAATATCTGTGATTGTCAGTATATTAGAGAGAATCAGTGGTTTGAGAGATAGAAGCAGAAAGGGGTGCAAGTGGCACCTTGTCTGTCATTCAGGAGATTTTTTCCTGGGACACTCTTGTGATTCTGGGGCTTTAGGGAATCCAACAGGACTTTGGTGCTAAAAGCAGTAGGTAAAATTTCATAGAGAGCCATTGTGCTTCTGTTTACAGGGCACAGAGATGTCATTTAGTGAGGGTGTTTAAGGAGAAGAGAGGGCAATTCCTACTGTGGTAGATGTAAGATTGGTGGGCAACCCTGCTGTTTTAATCAGTTATGAGAGAATAGACACATTAACATTATAACCAAGTAAGCCATTCACAAAAAGTCAGGAGCATGTACACATAGCAGGGTGGTGATCCAGCATTGCGTGTGTGTGTGTGTGTGTGTGTGTGTGTGTGTGTGTGTGTGTGTGTGTGTGTAAGATCTCTGTTTTGTGCACTGACCCACTGGAAAGGCAGCTAAGGGATAGGAGGGTGCAACAATCTGTCTGTTTCTTCTGACAGGTGCCTCATATTCTGTGGCCATGTTTGGTAACCACCTTGGAAATAGGGTGTAAGGTAGAGAGAGTTAACAGAAGGAAGAATCTTTGATGCCATGAGTAAGTCAGATTTAACCTCAGCTCTCAACCCAACCATGGGTCAAAACTCTGCCCTGTTCCTTTAATCCAGGGATTCTCAATCTTTTCCATGTTATGGATCCCTTGGGAAGTCTGGTGAGGTTGGCCCTCTTCTCAGAATGTTTATAAATGCATAAAATAAAATATATAGGATTACAAAGGAAACAAATTATATCAAAATATAGTTATCAAAATGAAAAAAAACCCCACCAAAAAACAAATTCACAGGTTCCCAATTTTAAAACTGCTCTGGGAGGATTGGGGGTGGAGTGGGGCTTGTATCATCCAGGCAATATTCGCAGCATTGAGGGTGACTATGAATATGCCAGCATAGTTCTGAATCTCAAAGTACAACAGACTCTCCATATAGAAAGCAGAAGAAAAACATTCATTCAGATACCAGAAAGCCAAATCCCAATACCAGAAAACAAAATCTGTCATAGTAACCAAGAAGTCAATACACATTATTACTGCAGGGGACAAAGGCATTCCAAGCCTTCCCTTCCCCCTCCCCCTCCTCCCACAAACAAACACTCACAAGCCTACCTACCTGCCTGCCTGTGTCCTTCTTAGCTCTGACTGGCCTGACCAACTTCCTCCCAGCTCTGCTCCACCTTTCCTGTTTGCCAGTTCAGCAAGCTCCTCCCATCACATGTGACTTAGGCTTCCATGTGATTTAAGTAGGTTACATGGGTCTATTGATGAATAGGAAAGATCTTCCTATTTAAATTATCATTACAGGGCTCTATTTGCCAGAGTCCCTGTTGTAACTGTTCTGTTTTGACTTGGGCAATTGCATCCTCTTCTCTCATCTATCTAGAGGGGTCAGGGCAGATTATTCAGAGGTTAAAGGAGCAGTTGCATGATCTGAAAGATGGGAGTATTAGGAAGATTTGCTAGGCAAATAGTTAATAAGTATTCATAACTATTCATAACTGTTCAATTATTCATACTATTTTGTTAGACATTGTGCTAAGCACTGGGGATGCTCTCCCTCCATCCCCCAAAAGGCAATAATAGTTTCTGCCCTCAAAGATCTTACATTCTATTGATATAAAATATATTCAGAGTAGATACTACTAATAATAGCCAACCTTTATATAGCACTTTAAGGTGTGCAAAGTACTCTACATATATTACCTTATTTGGTCATCAGAATAACCTTGTGAGTTTGGGGGCTATAATAATATTATCTCCATTTTACAGAGGAGGCAACTGAGAGAGAGTTGAAGTGACTTTCACAGGGTCACACAGGTAGTGGGTAGCTCAGGTAGGATTTAAACTCTGGTCTTCCTGACTCCAGGTCTAGTACTCTATTTGCTGTACCAACTGTAGAGGGAATGGAATAAACAGCATGGAACATGGAAAAAGGCAACATGAAGATCAGAAAAGGCCTCATGGAGGAGATAGCATTTGAACAGAGTTTTAAAGAAAGCCATGAATTCTGAGAGTCAAAGTTTGGGAGGTAGATCATTCCAGGCAGGAGAAATTTTGTTGTTCAGCTATTTCAATAGTGTCTTCATGACCCCATTTGGGGTTTTCTTGCCAAAGATACGGGAGTAGTTTGCCATTGCTTTCTCTGGCTCATTTTACAGGTGCAGAAACTGAAACAAACAAGGTTAAGTGATTTGCCCAGGGTCAAATACCGGGTACATGTATAATGAACATATTATAATAAATTAGAGTTTTTCAAAATTGCCTTTTAGTTTGTGAGTTACAAGCTCACAATGCAGCTGGAAATGATCAAATATTTGACAATATTCTCACAACCATTGCAGTCTTGTGCCTGTGTACCTTAAGTGAAGTGAATCAAAGATTATAGAACCTGCTCCCATCACAGAACTCTGGTCCTGTGATACACCAAGTAATGACCTGCAAAGACTTGAACAATATTGCTCCCACAGGATTTGATTTGAATTCAGGTCTTCTTGATTCCTTCATCCACTGAACCAACTAGCTGCCTTGAGGCCGGAGAAATAGCCAATGCAAAGGAGATGGCAGATGGAATGCCTGTGCAAGAAATCACAAGTAGGCTAATATGGCTAAATTGTAAAGTTCATAAATAGGATGTTAACAGAATTTTACTGAACAGTCTCTAACCTGAGAATGATGAAACAGCAGACCAGAGACAAAGTGCCAGTAATCAGGTAGTCATTTAATTATTTAGTTTCATTATGAGGAACAGATTTGCATATTGAGAATTCTCCTGAACAGAATTCCACTTTGTGGTAGTGAAGGCAAAGATTATTTACATAAATCACAATGGGAAGGGAGAGGGAAAGGTGGATTTAAGCCCTGGGAATAAATGGTTTTCTAAGACAAACCCACAAGTGGAAGACTGTACGATGGTTCTGGAGTCCTGTGGGAGCAATATTGTTCAAGTTTTGGAGGGTCTTTACTTGGTGGGTCACAAGACCAGAGTTCTGTGATAGGAACAGGTTCTTTGATTCTCTTTATTTAAGATATATAGGCATGCAAGAATGATGTGGTTGTGGGAGCATTGCCAAGGGTTTGATTGATCATTTCAAGCTTCATTGTGAGCAAACTCACAAATTAGAAGAGGCAATTTTGAAAAATCTAATCTGTTAATATATTCATTCCACATATCATATAGATTAATATGAAAACCATAATTCCCTTCACAGAGAATAGAAGAAGATTAGAAAGGCAGGAAAGGTCCAGATTGCAAAGAATCAGTTAATAAATATTCATTAAGAGCTTACAAGTGCCAGGCACTGCGCTACCTGCAGTTAGAAATACAAATATAAGCAGAAAAATAGTTCCTGCTCTCAAGGAGCTTATATTAAAATGGAAGAAGACAACACACAAAAGGGAGCTGAAAAGGGGGTGGTGGGTGGGTATCCAAGCTGGGATGTGGCGGAGAAAGTCTGAGGCGTTAGGAATGAAGACGTGGCTGGCTTTGGCATCCTCTTTTAAAAGGAAGTTTCCTAAGGAACCAGCTAATCAAGAAAAGGCCATGGGGCAGAGGGTATTTCCAGTGTGAGAAGTCCACAGGCGAAGACTTTAATGCCAAGCAAATGGATTTTAATTCTTGAGGTAATAGAATGCCATAATAATATATTGAGCAAAGGGTGAATGAACTACTTAGACTCATGCTTTAGGAAAGTCATTTTGACAATTGAGTAGAAAATAGAGTGGCATAGGGAGAGACTCGAGTCAGAGACCATTTAGAAGGATATAACAATCTAGGTAAAGGATGATAAAGACTCAAATGAGGGTAGTAGTTGTATGAGTGGGGAGAATGCGGTGAATGGAAAAGATGTTATAAAGCAAAATTACAAGATTTAGCAAATGATTGGATAGATAGGATGAGTAACAGATGAAGTAAGGATGACACCATGGTTTTGAAACTGGGTGACTATAAGGATGTTTGATGCCCTTGACAGAAATTGTGAAGGTCAAGAGAGGGAAAGATTGAGGGAGGTTGGAGGGGGCAAGATAATGAGTTCTGTTTTAGAATATAAAGTGTTTCTTTCAAAATGGCTCCTAGACATACTTCTTCCTCACAAATTTCCAACCTCCTTTCAGTGAGACCATACTGGTATATTAATACAATAACAGTCTCCTAGTCTCCATGACTTCCAGTCACTACCCTGCTCAATAACTTTCAAAGACTCCTTGTCTTCTACTCAAGTCCAGACTCCTGTGTTTGATTCTGAAGGCCCCAACCTAGTCCCACTTTCTGCAAGAGGCCTTTTCCAGCCCTCACTAGCAGCTAGCTAATACCTTCCCCTATTAGCCAACTTTTCTCAACCCTGCATATATCTTGTATAATCCTAGCAATTTTATGTCTCTTCTACTAGAATGTTCCTTGTGGGCAGGGACTATTTTTTGCCTTTCCTGGTATTCTCAGTGCTTGGCGTGGTGCCCGCCACATAGTAAGTGCTTATTAAATTCTCATTGACTGACTAATTGGCCTCTTAGGTCCCTTCCACCTCTAGGTTCTATAACTAAAAAGATGATTCTTCCACTCTATTCTACTTTAGAGTTATCAAACTCTTAAGTTCAGAACCAGATTAAAATGTAATTGGAAAATGTTTAACAAAATTAAAATGTCATACAATAGGTTGTTATTATTCAGTTGTTCAACTGCATCCGACTCTTTTGTGACCCCCCTCTCCTCCCCAGGAGTGGGGAATCTGTGGCCTCAAGGCCACGTGTGGCCCTCTAGGTCTTTGGGCATGGCCTTTCTACTGAGACCAAGTTTTGCAGAACAAATCCTGTTATTAAGGGAATTTGTTCAATGAAGTTTGGATTTAATCAAAGGGCCACACCCAAGGACCTAGAGGGCCACATGTGGCCTTGAGGCCACAGGTTAGGTTTCCTAGTCCTTCCTGAGACCATAGCATGCCAGCTTCTATCTCTCTACCTCTTGAAATCTGTCCAAGTCCATCTTCATTGTTTCCATGATATCATTTAATTCTCTACCGTTCCTTTCTCCTTTTGCCTTCAATTTTTCCCAGTGAGTCCAGTCTTTACATTATATGGCCAAAGTATCTAAGCTTCAGCTTCTGTCTTTGACTTTCCAGTGAATAACTTAAAGAGATCTCTTTGCTATCCAAGGGAATCCCAAAAGTCTTTTCAGCACCACAATTCAAAAACATTGATTCTTTGGTGCTCAGCTTTCTTCTCATTGCCATATATTACTACTAGAAAAACCATAGCAAAACAACATAGATAATGTTAATTTGTGGTTTTCTAAGTCAATATGCAGCCAGTAGGGATTCATTTCTATTTGAATTTGACATACTTGTAGACTACATCTATGTTCAATTCTGGGTGTCTCATTTTAGGAATGACATTGATACTGACTTAATGAATCCTAAATGATTGATTAGAAGATATTAAGTAGTTTTACCCATAATATCAGCAACTGCGACAGAGATCAAAAATGATGAACAGAAATGTTTTCTGGTTTAGACAATAGGAGGATCCCAGTGACCTCAAAGGAAGCAGGGAGAAGTAGCCAGGTGGGGGGAGCAGGTAGGTGCTGGTGTAAATTAATTGCTAGGAAGTTCATGGGACAGATCTGTCCATCATAAACTAGGGGTTTGAACATCAATAAGAGGAACACTGGTAGGTAGTATCTACAGAGTGCATCCGGGAAGATTTGCATGCAAGATACTAGTCGGTAAAGTTTCTCCCTGAACCTCCGTTTGAGGAAATGAGCCTTGACCAGCAATGCTCACTTCTAATCCCTGACTCAGAAATAATTTTTCATCTCCCTATCCTTGCCCCTCTCCTCACATCCTCTTTTATGTGGCTTTCCTCAAGCAGAATGAAAACTCAGTGAGGACCTTGAGATCTTTCTTTTTGCTTGTGTTTATATGCTTGGTGCTTAGCACAGTGCCCGGCACACAGCAAATCACTTAATAAATGCTTTAGCTAATCTAATCTGATTTTTAAATCCCTGGGTTAACCTAGTTAGAATTTTTTTTAAAAACCAAGACTTAATTCACCTGTAATTCGTATGAAAGTGGGAAAGAAAATTTGCTTTCTTCTAAACAAGTGTAGACAAGGCCAGTCACAGGCTCTGCTGTTGCTCTTAGAGTACAAATCAGTACAAACCCAAGAAAGGGAAAACCTCCAGAAGAAAGCACTTGACAGGCTCCTAAATGATGACAAAAGCCTACCCTTACCTGGAAATTGATTTCTGATGAACAAATTTATGGCAATAGATGCTGGAGAGAAAACAAACAAAACTTACGCCAACAATTCTGTGACTTGCTGTTAAACCACTGGCATTATCCTCTTTGAAGCTTTCCAGAAATAGATAAACTTCATCATTAGCCTTCAGTGTGTTCGAGCACGGCAGCATCATTACACAAATGACATGCTTGGAGAAGGGACTTTTGTACTGGGATGAACTTGGAAAACAAGATCATTTAACAAGAGCAACAAAAGCCCCAAACCCTGAAAACAATTTTGCCTGTAGGTTATTTTCCCTATTCCCTTTGCTATCATTGAACACATTTATGCCTGAGAAAGAAAATTCTTCCTCCTTGGCAGCCCAGTTTCTCCTTTTTCTTAATCCAGCCATGAAATCATAAAGTCCCCTGTTTATGACAATATACTTTGCTACCATGGAAACAATTATATTATGAATTCACCCTGCCCTGTGAGATCAAATGGGAAAAAACAATAATGCTAATACTTTGCCATTCATGAGGGGTTTTCAGCTGGGAGTCCCCAGTCAGCCTAGATTGGCACTTTTCGGATGAGGAAACTGCAAAAGAAAGTCCAGGCCATGTTCCAGAAGCCCTTGGGTTGGAGTCTGAGGCAGAATGGTCCTGAGTCCCACCCAGGGTAGCGATAAAGCCATCTGATGCCCTGGACTTCTTTCCTTTCTTTCTAGATGAGGCCTGAGAGTAGGCCTGCTTCCAAAAAGCATCTCTGCCTGCACTTAACCAACTGCTCCCAATTAGGATGATGCCTGATGAAAGAAACCCTGGCAATTCACAAGTCACAGAGGAGAAGGCTGATATAGTGGGTAGGGAAAAGAGACTCTGGAAATAAAGGAAGTTTCTCAGAGTGCATTAGGCCTGGTGCCCTCATGTCCAGTGCCAGTTCCAGGATATTGCTCATGTCAGAGAAAGGATGAATCTGTTCTTATGGTGCCTGCCTTGTAGGACCTCCCCCACCCCAATTTCCTCCACTGAAAGAAGGAAGAATTATTTTTATGAAGCCTCCAACTATCTTCTAAGGCTATTCTTAAAAGTTTCTGAATCCCTCCCCATGCTCCTATCCCAATTTTATTCACTAAATATTTCTTTCTCTTGAGATGTGCATCTTAGATCACTTTATTTCTTTTACTCTTTCCAGTAAGCACATGTGCCTCTTTCTGATATGAGCTTGCAGACCAAGAGCTAGTTCATCTGACAACCTTATAATAAGTTAAACATTTATCAAGGACTTACTATGTATTTAGGTACATTAGTGCCAGGCACTGTGCTAAGTTCTAGGGATATAAAGAAAGTAAAAAATCTGCCCTCAAAAAGTTTATATTCTAAAAGGGAAGGAAGCATCCAAACAACTGTAATGGGGGGGGGGGGGGTGTCTGGAATATAAGCAGTGTGCCTTGGGTGCAGCCCCATGTAGAAAGAAGGACTCTAGGGAACAAATACCATCTTCCCACATGGAAGATTGACAGTAGGAGGCTGCTTTGGGAAAATCACAATTTAGGGAATTACCTTTCTGTGACTAGCTCTGGTAGACTGGCCATATAGTTGGGGAGAGCATTTTTAAAAATCAGTTCCTGGAGCAGTCAGTCTTCCAAAAGGCCCAAGGTAGTTTCAGTCAACAAGCCTGAAGGTAGCTCAGCATTGATGCCTGAGGGAGCAGAGAGTACTTTTCAGGAGTGACCTTCAAAACTGTCAGACAGTGAAAATAAATGACCAAAGAGCTAGAGGTGCGCGTTAATTCTGAAAATACAGAGGTAATACACCAATTGTTATTTCTGACAAAATAAAATAAAACCAAAGAGGTACCAGTAGTTATAAGCAGAAAAACATTCTTTATTCCATTGGAGGAGAACTAGATACATGTGCCAGGGTCTGCTATAGGACCAAGGAGACTCAATGCAGTGAGGCTAAGCTTTGATACATATATTAGTAGCTAGACAAAGAACCAAGCAATGAGGTGTAACCATGGCAATGAGAGGTAACAGCAGCAAGGAGGCAAGTCTGACTCATAGCATGGCCTCCTGACAGAACCGTGGTTCCTGCAGGTGCTCAGGCACCGGGAACCACCTGGGACTGGTGTGAAACAGTTCTGTGATTTTGTTGTAGCAGAGCTCACCCATTGTCATTGGATAAGAGAACGTATGAAAGAGAGAAGAGCGTAAGGAGACTGAAAAGGGTAGAAAGAGACCAGGCTGTGAAGAGCTTTAAAAGCCAGAGGATTTTATTTTTGTTCCTGGATGTTCTTACACTGTAGGTACAGGGAGCCACTGTAGTTTACTGAGAAGAAAGATTACTTAGGCAGCTAATTTGAAGGATGGACTGGAGAGGGCAGGAGGCAGGGACACCAGCCAGAAGACTTTGAATATTCTAGGTATGGAAACAGCAGCAGCAGCAAGATGTCTTCCCCCAGCAGGGAATTAAATGTAACCATTAAAAAGGGGCTGGGACTGGGAATCTATTCTCTTTACCTTGTTCTCCTTACATGTGAAGACTGTACTGATTGACATAGCATCAGTAACTCATTCTCTTTGATGTGCTTTTCTAACAGGAGAGAGAGAGAGAGAGACAGAGAGAGAGAGAGAGAGACAGAGAGACAGAGAGACAGAGAGACAGACAGAGACAGAGAGACAGAGAGAGAGGAGAGAAACAGAGAGAGAGGAGAGAGAGAAACAGAGAGAGAGAGAGACAGAGAGACAGAGAGACAGAGAGAGACAGAGACAGAGAGAAAGAGAGACAGAGAGAGACACAGAGACAAAGAGACAGAGAGAGAGAGGAGAGAGAGAAACAGAGAGACAGAGACAGAGAGACAGAGAGACAGAGAGAGAGGAGAGAAACAGAGAGAGACAGAGAGACAGAGAGAGAGGAGAGAGAGAAACAGAGAGAGAGAGAGAGAGAGAGAGAGAGAGAGAGAGAGAGAGAGAGAGAGAGAGAGAGAGAGAGACAGATGTAGCATGGTACTCATTCTTTCATGCAGATCCTTCCTTGTGACTAAAGTCCTGGATTCTGCAAGAAGACTAGACAGGGTCTGTTGGCCAGGCCAACAACTTAGTTATTAGCGGACTGGATCCTGAACGTATTCACATCTTGCACTAGCAAACTGGGCTACCTGGCTCTTTATTCTTGCTCATCTTAAGTTGCTTACTTTTCTGTGGTCATTTGTCCTTAAACCTTTATTATTTTTTCCTATTATTTTCCTTAATGATATTTTGTCATTAAAAGTAGACATATTTGTATATCTAACTCTCTTAGACCAAATTTGGTAGAGAGCACATATCTAGCAATCTACTTCTTGGTATTTCACTCAATAACTAGTATAGTATTATATAGATAATGCTATATAACAACAGCATGTAACCTATATGAAATATGGAATGTTTGCTGAGTGGCTAACAAAGCCTAATTTTTTAATTGTTCCATATGTCAATTCTTGGTCTTTGTAACATTTTTGTTAGACCAAAAATGAGGGTCAAGCTTCTCTCTATTAAGGCAGTCCAGTCTACTCTTCCCTCTGCAAATTACATCTTTTGTTCTAAGGTCTAAACAGAACGAGTCTACAGGTCTCCATTTATACTGTATGAATCTTGTATGTACATATTTATTTTTATATTGTCTCTCACCTTAGAAGGTAAACTTCTTCAGTTGAGGAGCTCTTTTTACCTTTCTTTGTACACTTAACACTTAAAGTACCTGAAACATAGATTAATAAATGCTTATTGACAGAGTGACCACTTCTTCCATACAACAGCCTTTCAAATACTTGCCCTCTCTCTTCCAGTATGATCATCCCTAGTTTCTTTAAAGAATCCTCAAGCAATGTGACTTCCACTCCAGGTGTAGTGAAGTAAAAAAAAAAAAAAGGGCCCTGGATTTGGCATCAGAGGACACACATTTCAATCCTGCCTCTGTCATTTACTTGGACAAGTCATTTACTTTCTGTAGGTTTTAGTTCTTTCATTTACTGTAAAAAGGAGGGGGTTGAATCAGATCACTTCCATGGTCTATTTCAGCTTAAAATCTGTGATCGTGCAATCTTCTCAAAAGCCTGGTTGTCCTCTTCTGGACAGTCTCTATCTTTTCATTGTCTTTCTTAAAATGTAGTCCCCATATTAAGCACAGAATTCCATATGTGGTTTGAATAGGGAAGAAAAGAGTGGGAATATTTCTTCCCTAGTCCTTGACGTGCTCCTCTTGGGGCAGCTAGGTGACACAGTGGGTTGACTGCTGGTCATGAAGTCAAGAGGAACTAAGTTCAAATCCAACCTCAGACACTTACTATCTGTATGACTCTGAGCAAGTCACTTAACCCTATTTATCTCAGTTTCCTTACCTGTAAAAAGGAGGTGGAGAAGGAAATGGCCAACCATCCCAATATTTTTGCCAAAGAAATTCCAGATGGAGTCACAGATGTTCATACAATTAAATAACAACACTAACAAATTCTTCTCTTAATGCTTCCGAAGATCACTTCAACTTTTTGAAGGGTGCCATACTGAGTTGTTGACTCATACTATACTTTCTGTCGATTGAAATAGATTGTTTCAAAGAAAAACACATACCACTCCTGTCCTGTACTGGTGAAATTGATTTGTCCAAGTTGACTTAGATGAAAGCCTAGAGATATAGTCAATATCCAAGATGTTTGACACTGTATAGGCCTAAGAGGTCTGACTTGACTATATTGTCAGTTGTCATATTCATATTTGCTAAGCCTAAGTACCTTTTGTTCCCTACAAATTATCTTAGTGAGTGGTTATATACATATATGTATATATAAACACACACACATATATGTAAATGTATATGTATATATTCGTATATATTATGTATGTGTGTGTTTGTGTATATGTATACATCATACACACACATATATGTATGTATATATTGCATTTTCTATAGGGATCAAGAATGGGCTCCTACCAATGCAGTTGACACTTTTTGTTTCCATCAGAGTTCATCAGTTCTCTCTCTGAAAGTGGAGAGTATTTTTCATCTTGAGTTCTTTGTTGCCTCCAACTGCCACACCTTTCAGAACTATCCCCCTTCTTTGTTCCTCTAGCTTGTACTTTATGCAAGTTTGGTTGAGAGGTGAGCAGTGGTAGTCATAGTACAGTGAATGTGCTTTCACCACAGATTTGACAACTGTTATATAGATTCAACATTGACATATAGCTAGACATGGATATGGATATAGATATAGATGGATATTGAGACTCAGAGATCTATAATTTCACTGGTGTAGTTACTCCCTCCACTGACCCAGATCACAGCTTACTTGGGAGATGATCTTTTAAGATTTGTTTTGGCTAAAAAAATCCCCTCACCTGTAGCTTGGTGATGCAGGTCCTCAGATGACAAGGGTGCAACCCGTCACTGGCTCCACATTCAAGATCTTTTAATCTTGGTGACATCTGCCAGAGAGTCTGCTCCTTTGACTCTAAAGCCCAGAATCCTCTTTATTGAAAAAGTTATTTGTAAGTCTTTTCTCACTCTATAAAGTCTTTGTGTTGCTTAGCTCTTCCCAGTGCCTAGGAGTGGTAGTCTATTAAGTACTTGGCAGACAGAGAATTTACACCTTACGTCTATTTTAGATGATTACTGGGAAAGGTGCTGACAAAATGGGTTTCAGCTGAACTGTATTATCTTTGCTCTAGATTTATTCTCAAATGTCAAGTGGAGATTCTCTATGACAGTCTTCCACAGATGTTGCATTTTAGCTTGGATGTGACTCTGGACATCTTATGGGCTGTTTCAACCAAGGTCTCTGAGTGAGAACAACTGCTGCTTTTTTGCAAGATACAGAATTTTTAAAAATAGGCTTGTATTAATTAGTCACAGCTACCCAGCTACCCAGCACATCAATGTCCTGATTAGTGAGCCCACTGATGTCTTAATCCTCTTAATGTCTAATTTCCCTAAGTCTACCAATCACATTGTTGGACCTCTCTGGCCAGAAGCATCCTGCTGGACATCCTGTCAGTGTTGCCCACTTATATAAAAAATTCCATCTTAAAAAAAGTACACAGCTTAGTTGTAATGTGTTGACCACTGCTACCTCAAGGGGCTAGTCTAAGGGCAGGCAGGTAGTGCAGTGTTGGGTCTGGAGTCAGAAGGACTCATCTTTCTAAGTTCAATCTGGCCTCAGACATTTACTAGTTGTGTGACCCTGGATAAGTCACTTAGCCCTGTTTGTCTCAGTTTCCTCAGCTCTAAAATGGGCTGGAGAAGGAAATGGCATTCCACTCCAGTTGGAGCAGCTGCATGGCACAGTGGATAGAGCACCAGCCCTGGAGTCAAGAAGACCCAAGTATCCCCAGGGATACTGTGATGGAGGGATTTTTTGTACTTTTGTACTTCTGTGATCCCCATCTCTCTGTTATCCATCAAAACACAAATAAATACTAAATATATGTTCTAATACTGTCTCATAATGTATATGTGCAATTTGTCTTAGCAACATAAGGAAATAATTGTTCTGCCGCAAGTAAATAGTCATATCCTTATCTTTGGAGAAATGAAAAGAAAACCTATCCTATAAGCAATCAGGAAAAGAAGAAAGAAAGGAGGGGAAAGTTCCATACATAAAGAACATGATTCACAGCAACAACATACTGACATCCCAATGTCAAAGCCAACAATAGGCCAACATCATACTGTAAAGGCAAAACCCACCAACATGCCACCATCATGTCAAAGTCAACAACATTGCAATAACATGCCAACATCATAATCTCAAAGCCAACAAAATGCCAATTACATACCAACAGCTACTAATATTTTACTGTGAAAACAAATAAAACACCAGCAATACACCAATCATATGCCAACACTACAGTGAAAACAAAAACATGTGAATTACACACCAGCTACCCATCAACAATTTAGGTAAAGCCCTACAATTACACACTATCAACATACCAACACTTTGTGTGAAAACAATGGGCCTAAAACATGCCAATTACTTCCAATCATATACCAACAACACAGTAATGAAAAAACTTTAACACATCAATTACACACCAACAACACACTATCATTTCCCTGTGGAAAACACATCAATTACATGCCAACAACATACTAACATTTTACTGTGAAACCAATATGCCAATTACACACCAGCAATCTCTAAGTTCCACCTATATCAAGATCTTTCTTGATTTTCCCTAGCTGTTGGTGGCCCTGTCAACACAGACTCAAGAAGGTTTTCAGATATTAATAGTTCAACATAAGAAAACATGGGGCTCAAAACAAGAAAATTAAGGAAGCCAGCTTTACTGAGGCTTCCTCTGGCCTTGCAGCAAAGTCAGTGAGATTACTTATGTTCCTTGTGTACCTCAGATTATGTTTATTTATTTTCAATACACACTATGTGTAGAATGTGTGAATGAGTTGAATTCCATAGAAGAATGTAAACTCCCTGTCACTCTAGGCCCTTAAATTCTAGGTTCTAAACTTCGACAACAATGGCTGTTGAATTAGTGAATTAGTTGAGTTATTGAATCAGTAAAGAATTAATTCAAAAATTCACACATCTAATTAAAAAAGAGTTCTTGAAACAAAAATTTCTTCGTCCAAAACTATGAACATTAGAGCAAGGAGTCTTAGGTGGACAAAGTGGGAGTGCTTAGTTATTTCATCTTCCAGATTCTCCTTCTGTGGGTACAGACCAAAGGTTTGAATCAAGTGGTTTCATATGGTATTTAGAAGCTCATTCGTAGTGTAAAGCACACTGCAATTTGTTGATGAAAAGTGCAGAAAACATTTATGGGTAAAGGAAAAGATTTATGTTAATTATTGAATAGTATAAGATGTTATGGCTGTTAAAGATGGTGATTGATAGCTAAAGAGTAACAAAAGAATCTTATTTTAAAATATGCTAATATATAATTTCATATATTCATACATATATACACATGTACATACCTACACATATGCATATATAAAGAAACAGCTTTCAAATTGGATTTGGACAAAAAATATCTGTGGCATACGATATAAAGATTCAAATCCCTTTGTGAATGATGTAAGATGATACCTCACTTGTTTGGGAGCAATTTAATGTTTTAAGTAGGCAGGAAAAGATCTTTCATTTTTTAAAAACTAGATAAATGAATGTATAGGAACACAATTTCATGGTGATATGTTAGTGATGGGCTGATTATGGCAAGCTTTCAGAACTAGGAACATGATGTATATTTCAGTACATTTGTAAGTATCTTTTTTTGTTTTACTGAGAGTAAAACTTCACTGACAACAAAAAGAAATCATATAAACATTTGGAGACTGAGGTATGATATTTTTAAGGGACTATGAATTTGATAGGAAAAGTTTGGGAATTTGGGAATTTGTAAGTGAAACATGAATCTCTGAGAGTCAGGAGGCTGTCATTTAACGTATGAGAACTAAGAAGAACTGATAGGTAGAAAAACCTGACTTAGGAACTTAAGGAGGAGAATTGAAGACAGTGCATGAGGGCTTCAGAGTTGCTCAGTTCTAGTAGTTAGAAGCGGATGATTTACAGTAGGCTTCAGTTGAATGGTTCTTGATTGCTGGGAGAGAGAATTGATTTCTTTGGCTAACAGCTTCAGTAACAACTCTTACCTTTTGATGCAAATGCCCTGTTCTCATTCTAAAGATGAAGAAACTGATGCGGTGAGGTGACTCACTCAAGGGCATACAGAGAATTAATAGACCAGTCTAGGAAAATCTTTCTAACAATTAGAGATATGCTAAAGTGAAACCTGGGGAAGTAGTAGGTTCCCCCTTCCTAGAGATCTTTTAATCAGAGCATAGGTGACCATTTGCTAAGTATACGATGCTGATGGAATTTTTATTCAGTCACAGTTGGCACTGAAGGGATGTTGATGTCATCTAATGCTATGAATCTGAGATTTTACGATCAGACTTTTTGCAGAAGATGAAGATTGGCTGTCTTGGATCATTGCATTGATCAGAATAGCTGAGTCTTTCTCTTTCCCAGTTGATCATTGTACAATATTGCTGTTACTGTGTACAATGTTCTCCTGGTTTTGCACACTGAATTTTACATCAGTTCATATAAATCTTCCCAGGTTTTTCTGAAACCATCCCTCTTGTCATTTCTTATAGCAGAATAGCATTCTATCAAATTTATGTAAGCATGATCTCATTTGAGCCTTATAACAGCTCTTTGAGGTGGTTACCACAGGTAGTCTTATGCCCATTTTATAGTTAGGAAAATGAAGTTCAAAGTGATTAATGGCCACATTGAGAAATTAAATGCCACTCGCTGAGGAAATATCAGAGGCAGAATTTGAATCCAAGTTTTCCTGACTCTAGGACTGCTGTGGTATCCACTATTCTTCTATGCCTCTCCACACTATTAGAGACAGTACGATGCACTAAAAGGAGTTCTGAATTTGGAGTCCCAGGAACTTGGCTTGATTCCTAGTCCCTCCTTCCCACTTGCCACTTTTGTGATCATGGACAAGGAACATCTCTTTGTGTTTAACACATGCTCTGAAGAGTCCACTGATGAACCTGGTTCCCAGAGCTTGACTACAAGATCCCTTTAGGGTTGTATGGGTGCTCTTACAGGATTTGGAAGGAATATTTTTTGATGCTATTCTCCATGTTCTAAATTTATTATCCAGTAGGGTTGGTCAACACATTTCCAGATCTGCAGGAATACACTCAGTTACACCTTGGAAATTGGCAAACTACATGCATACTTTAATTTTTTTTAAATTTGGGGAGTCACTTAAATATTTACCAGAACATGACTAACTATACTTCATCAGAATAAAATGACTTCAAGCAATTGTGAAAACATTCTATGGACTAGCCTTCTCAGTGCAAGGTCTCCAGCCCTGGTCTTCTATTTACATGATGATGTTTGAATTATTTAGCTTACTTCTTCCCTACCTCACTGTCAAGGCAGTATTCTCTTCTCTCCCTCTCTCTACCTTCCACTTCACAGTCTTTTTAAGGCTAGGAAAAAAAACCAACCAAAAATCCTCACCCTCATTTCAGTTTCCTTTCCCAATTCCCACTGCTCCTCCTCCATGACTACACCCAAGTCCTACTCATCAGACTGAGACTTAAAGAAACCTAGAGAAGCCATTAGGAGTCCAGGAATGGGAGGAGAACAGCTGGTGACAGCTGCCAGCAATCCTGCAGCACTGGCAAAGACTGCTACAGGGGTTGCTATAACAAAAAAAAACACAACAAAATGATCCCCTCATTTCTAACCAGTTAGGTGGTACGGTGGATAGAGTGCCTGGCCTGGAGTCAGGAAGACTTCTCTTCCAGAGTTCAAACGTGTCCTCAGATACTTACCAGCTGTGTGATCTTTGGTGCCGCTGCCGCATTACCTACTTCTTCTTCCATCACTTTTGCTACTATTGATACCACTACATACTCCTGTTGCTCTTCTACTACTACTACCACTACTACTATTGCTACTGCTACTGCTACTGCTGCTGTTGCCACTACCTACTACTGCTGCTGCTACTTCTACTAATACTACTACTGCTGCTGCTGTTGCATTCTCATTTAGTTCAGTATACTTTAAGCTCAGAAGTCATTTTAGGACAAAATTTTGATTCACTGAAAAACAGAACCAGCTTCAGCAGTGGCAAATGAGACAGGAGGGAGAATAATGAATCAGAAGTAGGGCTTCCTGCACTGAACAGGCCCCAAATCGGGTAAAGACAGCTAGAGAGTAAAAATGTCGAGGCTGGAGCAAAATTTCATGTGTGTGTTCGTAGTACCAAGGTATAGAACACTTGGTTAGATGGAAGTTTTCACTAGGACAGGAAGCTCTCTGAGGGCACATGTAAAATTTTTCTATGACCAATGCCTAGCATGGTGTAAGTCATGAAATAGGCATTAAATAATTGTTGGGTTTAGTTTCTTGAAATTGTTGAATATAGTTTCAGGCTTGATCAGCAGTTCTCTGAAAGAGGTGGCCCAAAGCCCAGTTTAGTACCTTTGTCTCTTAGGCTTGCGACTGTTGACTGTGGTGATGTCCTCTGTTGCTCTGGAGACCAGGCACAGGTCAAACCTTTGAGGGAGATGGGGAATGATGTCCTATATCCCATGTATCTGATCCAGAGCAGCACATTGAATTGTTCTAACTAAGTCTATTCCCTTGTTTCTGTGAGAGGCTGGCCCTATGGGATCCCAGAGTTATTACACTCAATAATTATTTGTTGCATGTAAGGAAGAGTAGGCAATTGCCAATGCTTTCTCCCAGTCTGTACTGCTTGCTTTATACGTTTTATTTTTACATGTGAAATAACTTTGGCACTGTGACAATATGACTCTAACTGTCCTCTCTGATGAAGAGAATGAGTAATGAATCTCTGTCCTCTTTGTAGCATCTCTTTACGTTTTTGAAGACTTATGTCTCCACTCAGTATCTTCTCTTCCAGACTAAACATCAGTAATCTCATTCCTATTTTCCCATAATGCTCATTTTTCAAAATTTTAATCTTTTCCTCTCCCTCTCTACTGAAATTTCTTCAATTAGTTTGCATCTATTTTGAAATATAGAACCTGAAACTGAGTATTCCCACTAGGGTCAAATGAAAGCCAAGTTGAGTGGAATAATAACTTCCCTGTTTTACTCTTGAGTAATATCCCTCTGAGTGCAGTCCAACACACCATTGTCCATTATTGCAACAGGCCTCATTGTTGACTTGCATTCAATTTATTATTCATCGAGTTCTGTGATAGCATTGCCAGACCACTATTCCCTAATACTAGATTTGTGTACTTATTTTGTTATACAGGAGTTATTCTGTTTTCACTGGACTTTATTTTATGAATATAAACACACTCCTCTAATTTAATGAGGTTGTGATGTGTTTTAATGTCATACCTTGTGAAATGGGGCATTTTTGTCAGCTCAGATCTTCAAATCCATATAGGACTGATTATCCTAACACATAACAATCTACCTCAGAACTTTTTAAGTTGGGATCCATCAATAGATTTTGAAGGGGGGAAGAGGTTCATGAAATTTGATGGAAATTTCCATTACATTTTTCTTTTCATTAATTTCCATTGAAAAATTTCATGTCTTTCCATTATGAATATAGGCAACCAAACATTCTTCTAAGAAGGAATCCCTAGGTTTTACCAGATTGCCAAAGGCTTGGATGGAGGGTAGTTTGGCACAAAATTTAAGCACCCCTTATAAGGGGAACAATTGTTATATAACAACAGCAGTCATTTCTTTTGACACCAAACAAAATAATCAAAATTTTTCATTCATTTAACATATTGACAATCAAGGCAAGAAAATATGTTATAAATAAGTCTTGTTCAGGGGCCAAAAAAACCCCAAAACAAAACATGCTATGCCAGAAAAGCTCTATCCTCTGCAACACTTAACCATCTCTTGAAACTAGTTAGATCTGACCACTACCCGCTTCTGTTGAACCTCATGAGAACAAATGATATCAACAACTGAAACCCAGAACAAACAGCTAGAGAATCAAAGAGTTCATGAAGCTGAGGCAGCTGGTGACCTAGTAGATAGAATTCATCTGACACTCAGACCCTGGGCAGGTCACTTAACTTCTGTTTGCCTCAGTTTCCTTATCTGTAAAATGGGGATAATAATAAGAGCACTGACCTTCCAATGTTGTTGTGAGGATAAAATAAAATAATAATTATAAAAGAATTTAGTAAACCATAAAGTACTATATAAATAAGGAGCTATTATGACATATTGGATAGAGTACTTGGTTTAGAGTCAGAGAGACCTGGGTTCAACCCGCCCCCCCCACCTAACATTTACTCCCAAGGTGAGACTGGGAAATTTACATAATCTCCCTTGGCCTCAGTTTACTTCTCTGTAAAAGGAAGATGTTTGACTAGATGGGCTCTAAGGTCCCTTTCAGTTCTAAATCTCTGATCCCATAAATCCTGGGGAAGAAGCTGAATATAGGGAATGAGCAGGAAATGTTTTCATTGCCAATGCCAGTTGAAGGTAAGAGTTTCAGAAGGTGGATTTGAGACATCAGAAATTAGTAAAGAAAATGATGCCTAAGAAGGGGATTTAGATTTCTGGGCAATAACTTAAAACAGGAATAATTGGTTCTTAGCCTAAGAGGTGAAGTGGACCTATTGTTTAGTCATTTTCAGTTTTTTCTGATTCTTCATGACTCCATTTGGGGTTTTCTTGGCAAAGATACTGGAGTGGTTTACCATTTCCTTCTCCAGCTTATTTTAGATGAGAAAACTGAGGCAAACAAGGTTAAATGACTTGCCCAGGGTAACACAGCTAGTAAATGTCTGAGGTGACATTTGAATTCAGGCTTTCCTGACTCTAGGCCCAGCTCTCTATTTACTATCTAGCTGCCCAGAGTGTTGAAAGTAGAAGGGAGACTATATATCCCACATGTAGGCAAAGTCAGTTGTGCGGGTGAAGCAAATTCAAAATGCCAAAAAGAATAGCAATGGGGAGAACAAGTGTTTTAGGGGAAAGACTATTCATGAAGAGAGGCAGATTCATGTCTTCAGATATCTATATGTAAATTCAAGTCAATAAACTTTTATTAAGCCCCTATCATATACAAGACACTGTGTTAAGTGTTGTGGATCCAAAGAAGGAAATATTTTATTCCTTGTTCCCACAGACCTCTTAAGGTAATGGAAGAGGATAAGACATGTTCTCAGATAGCTAAGATATAACTCAGAATATGATAGCCGCTAAAAAGAGATTCAAATAAAGTGTTTTCAGTTGTGTCTGACTCTTTATGACCTCATGGACCGTAGCTTGCCAATACTGTCCATGGGGTTTTCTTGCAAAAATACTGGAATGGTTTGTCATTTTCTTCTCCAGCATTACAAGGCAAGCAGAGGTTAAGTGACTTGGCCAGAGTCCCACAGCCAGTAAGTGTCTGAGCTGGATTTGAATTCAGGTCTTTCCAACTTCAGGTCTGGTACTCTATTTACTGAGCTATCTGCTGCCCTCAGATAAGAGTTTTATAACAAAATGTGGAGAGCAAAAAACCTTCATGCTAGGGAATAAGGGTGGTGAGGTCAAGAAGCAAAAGAAAATATTTTAACTTTTTTTCTTTAATGATGATGGCATAATTTCATTTGTCAAATGACAAAATATGGACAATAAACAAAGTGAACTAGAAATCTTAGCTCAAGGAGCAAATGTCTACTTATCATTGAGATATAGTGGGATGAGACTCATGACCAGATTTTGGTTCTGGAAGAATATAACATAAAGAAAATAATGCATAATAGAATAGAATATTGTATATTAAGAAGACATACTAGTTTGAGGAAATCCAGGAAATGAAACGGGAAGTATAAAGGAAAACATTTGGGTAAGTGTCAATGGAGTGAGAAACAGATTTTGGTAAGTATATGTTAGGAGAGTCTCTAATGTACTTAGTTCATGTTTGATTTGGGAATGAAATAAAGCACTGAAGCCCTTAAACATTTACAAAAGGAAGTTTACTTTTCCCTAATACAACAAGGACACGCAATAAGAATACACAATGGCAAGTAGTTTCCTTGGACATTAGCCCTCCCATCTCCTGCTGGAAACATGTCTGGTCAGTAAGTCATCAGGGTATGACAATTTGTGTGATCCTAGGTACTCACCAAGTCTGAAAGGTCCAGACTCCAAGAGATGACCAGGAAGCTTTGTGATGGAAACCAGAGACAATGAAGTCCCAAGACAACTTTGTTCTGGACCTATACCATGCTGCCTGGGGGAGGGGGAGAAGCCGAAGTTCAATGGGTAAGCTGTGTCAGAGAAGCTGAGGCAGATCAGACCCTGGGGATAGTTTTGGGTTCTTTCAGGTAGTCTCCGGATGTTAGATGGGTAGAAGGAAAGTTGCATCAGCAAAATGCTCGTCTTCTCATAGCCATCTAGCCATAGGGAGGACATAAATGATTAATTCAGGAATTAGATCACAAACCTTCCATGGATACAAGTGTGTACTAATAAAGTTAACTGTCAGTTCTCTGAAGGGGAAAAATGTACATAGAAAACATTTTAAAGCTTAATTTGCATGATTAACATTGTTTTCCTATCACTTAAGTATTTTGCCAATTTCCAAGTTCACAATGAAAATTTAACAATGACCCCTGCACAGAGACGTGATGAATGATGGAGGATTTCATCTAACCAGATATTCTGTCAAAAGTAATAGCACTTGATAAATTCTTGATCAGTTTTATTGATAATTGTGAATATGACCCATCAGGAGGAGCTGGTTGCTGAAACAGAAGTGATTTATTAGGAACATCAGCAAAAAATGATTATTCCATCTCATAGGCTGTAGCAGAGAAGAAGAAAATTAGGCATAGACTAAAATGTACCCAAATTTTAAGGGAACATAAGGCAAAGAGTTCAAATATTAAGTTGGATTTCAACAGCCAAAAAAATTCTACAGCAGTGGCTCAGAAACAGAAGGGAAGTTCTCAAGAATGAAATTCTTAGAGCATGAATACATGACTCCAGCAAGAAAGAGAAGCTGTTTAAAGAAACTGATACAGATGCACAGGGAACTTATCAATAATTACTATGCTACTACCAGCACTAGCACCAGCACCAGCACTACTACTACTACTACTACTACTAGTACTGATAATAATGTTTACATAGTGCTTATTATGTACCAGGTGCTTTACAATTTTTATTTCTTTGATCCTCATATCAACTTGAGATGTGATTTTTTTTTTTGATTAAATGGCACATCCCTTGATTTAAAGAAGCCTATTCATTGAATGGGTGTATCTCACTCAAAGTGAGAATGTGAAAAGACCTTAGCTTGAAAGTGCCAGGGTCTCACATTGCATCCTGGGACATCTCCAGTTGTCCTGATGAATGTCAGGTCACTGGACCTAGATGGCTCTGGAGAAGAATGGGAGACTGGTGACCTTGCACAGCCCTCCCTCACTCAAATCAAAGTCAACTGCAAGTCATGTCATCATCTTGATGTCATGGTCCTCTTCGAGAATGAAGGACAAACACAACATTAACTTGAGATGTAGTTGCTATTATTATCCCCATTTTGCAGATGGGGAAACTGAGTCAAATAGAGCTTTTTTTTGGGGAGAGGTGGTTTGTTTTTGTTTTCTAAGTGACTTCTTCATGGTCACACAAACTTAGAGTTTTAAAAGACAATTTTAGACCATGAAATCAAGGCCGTGTAATGGAGGATGAATAGAAAAAAACCACGCTCATAGTCTTATAAGAAGTTCAGAATGACCTGAGACTGGGAGAATGTCATGTCTTGGATTTTAAAAATGTATGTTAGGGGCAAGAGTAAGCAATAGAATCCCTGTACAGCAGAGAGGGCAAGGAAAATAGGTGACTGAAAAAAGGCAACTACACAACTCATTTGGACTTGAATTTGGAAGAATAGATCAAAAAATAGCTAATAGAGTTGAAACTAAAAAAAGGTGAGATGACAAGAAAATGCCTAGTTGCCCACAATGAGCTAAAGTCACCAGGTTCCAATAAACTCCATACATTGGTACTGAAAGAACTGGCAGATATCATTGGTGAATCACTTTTTGGCCTATTCAAGCTAAAATTAAGTGCAGATGTTATTGATGAGCCACTGTCAGTGGCCTTTGAAAAACTATGGAGGATTGGAGAGGTGATACAAGGCTAGAGATGGGACATATTACTGATTTTTTAAAAAGACAAGGGCAGAGTCTACAAACTATAGGCCAGTGAATTTGACTTTGTCTTTGAGTATTGAGAAAGGAACATAGTGATCACTTAGAGCCAGCATGGCTTCAAGAGCAGGTCATGTCAGAGTAACCTCATTTATTTATTTATCTGCTAACTAGAAGGTATCTCAAGTGATCATTGACTCTAGCTGTCTGCCTTTTTTTCTGACATGTTTGGTATTGTCATCCTTTTTTTAATGAGTTGAGAATATGAGCCTTGGGAAGCCTTTCCAACCCTTTCCTTAGGGAAACAAATTAGGACAACGGGAGTAGAAACTCTGGGTTTCTCTTTTGTTGGTCAGTTGTGTCTGACTCTTTTTGACCCCATTTGGTATTCTCTTGGCAAAGATACTGGAGTAGTTTGCCATTTTCTTTTTCAGCTCATTTTACAAATGAGGAAACTGAGGCAAACAAGGTTAAATGACTTGCCCAGGGTCACACTAATAAGTATCTGAAGCCAGCTTTGAACTTAGAAAGAAGAGTCTTCCTGACTGCAGGCCTGGTGCTCTATCTACTACACCACCTAGCTGCCCTGGGTTTCTCTTGAATTATTTAATCAAGAGGTCTGGGGCTCTCCATAATTCATAGAATTTTATTTGAGAGGTCTGGGGCTCTCCATAATTCATAGAATTTTATTTGGGTATCAAAGAGCTTAGACTGGGGTATGAAACCTGCAGCCTTGAGGTCACATGTGGCCCTCTAGGTCCTCAAGTGTGGCCTTCACACTTCATAATAATTTGGATTCAAAAGGCTACACTTGAGGACCTAGAGGGCCACATGTGGCTTTGAGGTCACAAGTGCCCCAGCCCTGGCCTATATTCTTATAAAAAATCCCTAGAACAATGTAATCAGAGCCAGATAGACTGACATTTATTTGATAGCAACCCTATCCTCCAGTTCCTATGTGTTTGAGAAGGGTTAGCACAGGGCCTGACTCATAATAATAGGCAGTTGTAAGATGTTTGTTGAATGAAAGTAGAATGAATGGGGACAGATTCTACCTCAAAATGTGGCAGCTAGGTGAAATAATGGATAGAGTGTGAGGCCTGAAGCCAGGAACATCTGAATTTTTGTACTGCCTTACATCTTTGGATACTTACAAGGTGTGTGACTCTAGGTAAGTCACTTAATTTCTATCACACTATCTCTGAAAAAGAGCCCATGTCATAGTTCTGTGTTGGCTTTATGATGGATTTCCTGAATTCAACATTTATGTCTTGGAGATCTGTGATATATTCCCACCAGCATACTGCTTTTCTTTTTCCTCTGACTCATCTTTTCTGTGATGGACTCTGAGATTTAGGAAAGTAGAGTTATACTACTACCTTTGTGGCAAGTAATCTTAATTATATGGCAGTTAGATGATGCAGTGGATTAGAGCATTGAGCCTGGAGTCAACAAATGGTAACCGTTTCTCTTGGTCAGCAACCCTGAAGGTCTTCCCCTTCCAGTTTTTTTTTTTTTTTTTATTAAAGAGGCCATCCCTTGAGTCACTTCTTAAAGCAGTTTATTCACTGCTGAATGAATACCTCAAAAGACCTTAGCCCAAAAGGACTTGGATCTCCCAGTGCATCCTGGGATTCATTCAGATGAACATTCATCCAGACGAACATTAAGCCACTGGATCCAGATGGCTCTGGAGGGAAAACTATGACTGATGACCTTGCATAGCCTTCCTTCACTCAAATCCAAGTCCGCTGAAGTCCTGTCATCATTCCCTGATCTCATGGTCGTCTTTGAGAAGGAAAACAAATACAACAACCGCAAACAGCAACCTATTTGCCTCAGTTTTCTCACCCATAAGATAAAGATAACAACACCACCTACCTCTTAGGATTGTTGTGAGGATGAAATGAGATAATATTTGTAAATAGCTTAGTAAGTGTCTGACACATAATAGGTACTGTAAAAATGCTTATGGTCTTCCTTTCCTCTTAATATTGACAGTTCATTTCATGTATCAAGGCGGGGATCTGGTTGATTAATTAATTAGTTAACTAATTAAGTTAGTTAGTTGTGGAGTTTGGGACTCTCTAAACCCAAGCTGGAAGTGCAATGGCTACTCATGACCAAACGCTCGTTGCTGATCAGCTTGGGAGCTTTGACCAGCTCCATTTCTGACCTGCCTGGTTTGCCCTTTTTTGGGCTCCCTGATGACTCCTGGCAGGGGAGGGCGGGGGGAGGGATGGTTAACTATATCAGTACTAGATTTATTGGGGACAACCAATTGATTTAATCCTACTACAATTCAGAATTCCCAAGCAGAAGCAATCTGTGAACCTCAGCTTCCCCCAATAGCAGAGATTACAGATGTGCACCACCGCTGCTATATCTGCTTATAAAATAATAAATGTTGGTTTAATTGAATTGACCTTCTCATTTGTCACTGGAGGGTACTAATATGCACGACCTTCTCTTCTTATAGAGAACTTTTAATGGCTAATTAGACAGTATTTTAGAGTATCTTTCTTAGACCCGCAAAACCTATTGTGAGGGGAGGAGCCAAGATGGTGGAGTAGAAAGACTCACGTATGCTAGCTCTGAACCCACAGACCATAAATTTCCTGTAAAAAGAACTCCCCACAAATTCTGGAGTAGTGCAAGCCACGCAGCAATGCAGTGGAGGAGATTTCCATTCCAGAGAGCCCTGAAAAACAGACCCCAAAGGTCCACTGCACACCTAATGCGGAGCGGAGCCCCTGCACTGTCCTGGCCACGCGGCCCCGAGAGGATCAGATCTGAGCAGGCTTCAGGGATGGAATCCCTGGCGGCCGCGAAGGTCCCTCCACCCAAAGGCGCCACAGGTCAGTGAGAGAGACTTCTGGGCTGGCCGAGAGGGGAGCGGGGTGTTTCCGTGGCACGGCCCCCTTGGGACGCAGAGGCAGAGGCAGTGGTGGTCAGGGGCTCCCGAAGCAGACAGGAGCTCCACTCCATTACTGAAGGTCTCTGCATAAACCCCCTGAGGGAACTGAGCCTGGGAGGCAGCCCTGCCCCTACCCAAGCACCAGAACTTAAGCTCACATTGAATAGCAGCCATGCCTGCTGCTGAAAGCCCTGAGGCTGGGGAGCAGCATTTGAATCTCAGACCCCAAGCACTAGCTGGGTGGATTTAGGTGGGGGTGGAGAGGAATCTCAGAAGTCAAGTAACTGGCTGGGAAAATGCCCAGAAAAGGGGAGAAAAATAAGACCATAGAAGGCTACTTTCTTGGGGAACAGATGTTTCTTCCTCCTTTCACTTCTGATGAGGAGGAACAATGCTTACCATCAGGGAAAGGCATAGAAGTCAAGGCCTCTGTATCCCAAACATCCGAAATAAATATCCAATGGGCTCAGGCCATGGAAGAGCTCAAAAAGGATTTTGAAAATCAAGTTAGATAGGTGGAGGAAAAACTGAGAAGAGAAATGAGAGAGATGCAGGAAAATCATGAAAAACAGGTCCATACGTTGTTAAAGGAGACCCAAAAAAATGCTGAAGAAAATAACACCTTGAAAAATAGGCTCACTCAATTGGCAAAAGAGGTTCAAAAAGCCAATGAGGAGAAGAATGCTTTCAAAAGCAGAATGAGCCAAATGGAAAAAGAGGTTCAAAAACTCACTGAAGAAAATAGTTCTCTCAAAATTAGAATGAAACAGATGGAGGCTAATGACTTTCTGAGAAACCAAGAAATCACAAAACAAAACCAAAAGAATGAAAAAAATGGAAGAGAATGTGAAATATCTCATTGGAAAAACAACTGACCTGGAAAATAGATCCAGGAGGGACAATTTAAAAATTATGGGACTACCTGAAAGCCATGATCAAAAAAGAGCCTAGACATCATCTTCCATGAAATTATCAAGGAAAACAGCCTTGATATTCTAGAACCAGAGGGCAAAATAAGTATTGAAGGAATCCATCGATCACCGCCTGAAACAGATCCAAAAAGAGAAACTCCTAGGAACAGTGTGGCCAAATGCCAGAATTCCCAGGTCAAGGAGAAAATCTTGCAAGCAGCTAGAAAGAAACAATTCCAGTATTGTGGAAATACAATCAGGATAACACAAGATCTAGCAGCTTCTACATTAAGGGATCGAAGGGCATGGAATAGGATATTCCAGAAGTCAAAGGAACTAGGACTCAAACCAAGAATCACCTACCCAGCAAAATTGAGTATAATACTTCAAGGGAAAATATGGTCTTTCAATGAAACAGAGGACTTTCAAGCATTCTTGATGAAACGACCAGAGCTGAAAAGAAAATTTGACTTTCAAACACAAGAATGAGAAGAAGCATGAAAAAGTAAACAGCAAAGAGAAATCATAAAGGACTTACCAAAGGTGAACTGTTTACATTCCTACATGGAAAGACAATATTTGTAACTTTTAAAACTTTTCAGTATCTGGGTAGTTGGTGGAACCACACACACACACACACACACACACACACACACATGCACACGTGTGTGTGCACACATATACAAAGACAGAGAGCACAGAATGAATTGAATAGCATGGGACCATATCTTAAAAGAAATTAAGGTAAATGGTGAGAGAGAAATGTAGTGGGAGGAGAGAGGGTGAAATGGAATGGGGTAAATTATCTCTCATTCAAGAGGCAAGCAGAAGACTTTTTAGTGGAGGGAAAAAGAGGAGAGCTGAGAAAAAAAACATGGTTTACCCTCATCACATTCGACTAAAGGAAGGAATAAAATGCACACTCATTTTGGTATGAAAAATCTATCTTACAATACAGGAAAGTGGGGGAGAAGGAGATAAGCAGGGTGGGGGGGATGATGCAAGGGAGGGCAATGGGAGGAGGGAGCAATTTGAAGTCAACACTCTTGGGGAGGGACAGGATCAAAAGATAGAATAGAAACATTGGGGAACAGGATAGGATGGAGGGAAATACAGTTAGTCTTACACAACATGGCTATTATTGAAGTCATTTGCAAAACTACACAGATATGGCCCATATTGAATTGCCTGCCTTCCCAAAGGGAATGGGTGGAGAGGAAGGGATGGGGAGAATTTGGAATTTAAAAGTTTTAGGAACAACTGTTGAGTATTGTTCTTGCTACTAGGAAATAAGAAATACAGTTAATGGGGAATAGAAAGTCATCTGGCCCTACAGGACAAAAGAGAAGATGGGGACAAGAGAAGGGAGGGATGATAGAAGAGAGGGCAGATTGGTGATAGGGGAAATTAGAATGCTCAGTGTATTGGGGTGGGAGGAGGGAATAAATGGGGAGAAAATTTGGAACCCCAAATTTTGTGAAAATGAATGTAAAAGTTAAATAAATAAATTTTTAAAAAAAGATTTTTGAAAAAAATGAATGTTAAAAAAAAACCTGTTGTGAAATGCTATTGTGTGTATCACGATAGTTAAGTCCCTGACACAATGCTGAGCTAAACAGAATTAAGTTTTTAGAACTGGCCAGTAAGGTTAGGTCCTCTCTTTTTAGGGCCTAGGATTATTTTTTCTAATATACTTTATTAATGCTTTTGTTTTTAGATCATAGTCATTTCAGGAAAATTCCTTTCTTCTTTTCCTGCTCCCCTGAAGGTTAAACCTTCCCTTGTAACAAAGAAAAATAATTAAGCAAAATCATTCTATATAGTAGATGTCCTTTGTTTTTTGAAATATCCTTTTAATTTTGTCTTCAAGCAACATTCAAAACTGATGAAGCCCTAATTGGTATTAGGCTTATCTCCCATGTCTATAGCAGGTGGAATGAGAGCACAGTGCTCTTCAGTTCATTTCAGAAGATATCAAAACTACCTCATTTCTTTAGTATCTGATTGAAAATGAAATACAGTTCCATCTCATGTTCTTTTCT
Organism: Bettongia penicillata ogilbyi; assembly: GCA_023548195.1. NCBI lineage: Eukaryota > Metazoa > Chordata > Mammalia > Diprotodontia > Potoroidae > Bettongia > Bettongia penicillata. Next base: position 9,974,952 of record JAJHZJ010000244.1, on the reverse strand, counting down.
TCTCTCGATTCAGGAATCATTTGTCAAACAGAGGAAGCTTGGTTCAATGGAAAGAGGACTGGACTTATCCACTTCAAACTCTGGCTTTGTCTATTGCTTGTAACTTAAGACACATCCTTTAATCTCTGAGAGTCTCAGTTTTTTCATGTGTGAAATGAGGATATTAGTATTTATACTACATATCTCACAGAGTAGTGGTGAGTATTGAATAGTATACATATATTTACATATATATGTATGTGTGTGTGTCTGTACTTTGTGCACTTGAAGAGTTAGATACATGTAATTCAATTCAAACATTTTTAATGCTATGTTTATTTATTTAGTTTTAGTTTTCAACATTCATTTCCACAAAATTTTGAGTTCCAAATTTTCTCCCCATCTCTTCCCTGCCCCACCCCAAAATGCCATGCATTCTGATTACTCTTTCGCTCAATCTTCCTTCCTTTCTGTTATACCCCTCCCTTCCCTTATCCCTATCGTCTCTCTTTTCTTGTAGGGCAAGATAGATTTCTATATCCCCCATTGCTTGTATTTCTTATTTCCCAGTTGCATACAAAAACAATTCTCAACATTCTTTTGAGTCCCTAGCAGCAGCAGTGGTTCTCAGATTGCTCTATCCACAAATTCCAGAGACTGTTTCAAAGGTCAGTGAGAAAGCTCTTTCACCTGGGTGAGAAGGGAACACAGTCTGGCCCCACCAGCAGCAGCCACTGCATCCATTTTTAGAGCCCTCAGCCTAAAGACCCTGGAGGAATCAAGTACCTGATCTGGGTTAGCCCTTAGAGGCAGCCTTGGGGTGAGGAGAAACTCTGGCTGGCCTGGTGGAGCTGATGGGGGCTCTCAAGAGAGAATTCTACTTGCATATCCTGGCTAGAAAAGCTTGCAGTAGATCGCAGACCAAAGCACAGGCCAGGAGAGGAGTAAACCCCTCTCCCTTTGAGTTCCAATTTCTCTCACTTCCTCCCTCCCCACCTGTCCCCACTGAGAAGGCAAGTAATTCAATATAGGCTATATATGTGTAGTTTTGTGAGACTTTCATAATAGTCATCTTGTGTGAGACTAACTATATTTCCCTCCATCCTATCCTATTTAATCTATTCTCTCTTTCGACCTTGTCCCTCCCCAAAAGTGTTTACTTCTAATTATTCCCTCCTCCCATTTGCCCTCCCTTCTATTGTTCCTCCACCCCACTTATCCCCTTCTCCTCTACTTTCCTGTAGTGTAAGATGGATTTTCATACCAAATTGAGTGTGCATGTTATTTCCTCCTTAAGCCAAATGGGATGAGAGTAAGCCTCACTTTTTCCCTCTTACCTCCCTCCTTTTCCCCTCCATTGAAAAAGCTTTTTCTTGCCTCTTTTATGAGAGATAATTTGCCCCATTTCATTTCTCCCTTTCTCCTCTTAATATATTCCTCTCTCACCCCTTAATTTTATTTTTTGAGATATCATCCCTTTCTATTCAAATCACCCTGTGCCCTCTGTCTATATCTATCTATCTATCTATCTATCTATCTATCTATCTATCTATCTATCTATCTATCTATCTATGTAAAATCCCTGCAAATACCCAAATACTGAGAAAAGTTTCAAGAGTTACAAATATTATCTTTCCATGTAGGAATTTAAACAGTTCAACTTTAGTAAGTCCCTTATGATTTCTCTTTCTTGTTTACCTTTTTGTGCTTCTCTTGATTCTTGTTTTTGAAAGTTAAATTTTCTATTCAGATCTGGTCTTTTCATCAAGAATGCTTGAAAGTCTTGTATTTCATTGAATGACCATTTTTCCCTTTGAAGTATTATGCTCAGTTTTGCTGGGTAGGTGATTCTTGGTTTGAGTCCTAGTTCCTTTGACTTCTGGAATATCCTATTTCAAGCCCTTCAATCCCTTAATGTAGAAGCTGCTAGATATTGTGTTATCCTGATTGTATTTCCACAATACTCTAATTGTTTCTTTCTAGCTGCTTGCAATATTTTCTCCTTGACTTGGGACTCAGGAATTTGACTACAATATTCCTAGTAGTTTCTCTTTTTGGATCTCTTTTAGGAGGTGATTGGTGGATTCTTTCAATATTTATTTTACCTTCTGGTTCTAGAATATCAGGGCAGTTTTCCTTGATAATTTCATGAAAGATGATGTCTAGGCTCTTTTTTTGATCAAGGCTTTCAGGTAGTCCCATAAATTTTAAATTGACTCTCCTGGATCTATTTTCCAGGTCAGTTGTTTAACCAATGAGATATTTCATATTATCTTCTATTTTTTCATTCTTTTAGTTTTGTTTTGTAATTTCTAGGTTTCTCATAAAGTCATTAGCTTTCATCTACTCCATTCTACTTTTTAAAGAACTATTTTCTTCAGTGAGCTTTTGAACCATCTTTTCCATTTGGCTAATTCTTCTTTTTAAAGCATTCTTCTCCTCATTGGGTTTCTGGACCTCTTTTGCCAATTGAGTTGGCCTATTTTTAAAGGTGTTATTTTCTTCAGCATTTTTTGGGTCTCCTTTAGCAAGCTGTTGACTTGTTTTTCATGATTTTCTTGCATTACTCTCATTTCTCTTCCTAATTTTTCCTCCACCTCTCCTATTTGATTTTCAAAATCCTTTTTGAGCTCTTCCGTGTCCTGAGACCATTGCATATTTATTTTAGAAGTTTTGGATACAGAAGCCTTGACTTTTATGTCTTTCTCTAATGGTATGTATTGTTCTTCCTCATCTGAAAGAATGGAAGAAAATACCTGTTCACCAAGAAAGTAGCCTTCTATAGTGTTATTCTCCCCACCCCATTTTGGGGCATTTTCCCAGTCAGTTACTTGACTTTTGAGTCCTTTGTCAAGAGGAAGGTATATTCTGGGGACCTGTAAGTTCTCAGCTCCTCCAAGGTGGCACAGTCAAGGAAGAGGGGTTTACTCCTCTCCTTGTCTGTGCTTTGGTCTGGAAGCTACTGCAAGGTTTTCTACCCAGGATCTACAAGTAGAAATCCCTCTTGAGAGCCTCCATCAGCTCTACCAGGCTAGCCAGAGTTCCTCCTCACCTTATGGCTGCCACTTAGGGGTGAGGCCCAGATCAGGCACTTGATTCCCCCAGGGTCTTTAGGCTGAGGGCTCTAAGAATGGATACTGTCACTGCAGTACCTGCTGCTGACAGGGCCAGATTGTGTTCCCTTCTCACCCAGGTGAGTTTTCTCAGTGAACTTTGAAGCTGTCTCTGGCATTTGTGGATTGATTAATCTGAAAGCCATGGTTGCTGCTGGGGATTCTGACCTCGAGGCCTGCTCCAGTTCTGTTCCTGCTGGTGCTGTGTGGCCAAGGTTGGGCTGCACTCCATTACAAGCCTGGTGCAATAGACCTTTCCTGTAGGCCTTCCAAGCTGTCTTGGACTGAAAATCTCTTTCACTCTGTCATTTTGTGTCTTCCACTCCTATAGAATTTGTTTAGAGTAATTTTTTACAAGCATTTTATGGGATATGAGGGAGAGTTTCTACAGTTTCCCCGAACAAAAGATACTTGATTTCTTTGTCTTAATCATTTTTTTGTAACTGTCATCCATGCCTAGAATGCTCTCCCTCCTCATTTCTGCCTCTTGGCTTCCTTCAAGTGTCAGCTAAATAAAATTTCACCTTCCATTGGGAGCCTTTCCTAATCTTTCTTAATTCTGGTCCCTTTCCATTGTTGATTATTTCCTATTTATCCTGTACATGGCTTGTGTGTGCATAACTGTTTGCATGTTGTTACCCCATTAGATTGTCAGCTCCTTAAAGACAGGGACTGTCCTTTTCTTTGTATCCCCAAAACTAACCCAGAGACTGGCATATGGCAGGCACTTAAGACATGGACTGGCTGCCTGCTATTTCTTATATTTATACCACACTAATTTCTCTTCCCTCCAGATTATGACAAAGAAAAACAATTAAGCAAAAAACGTATGACAGAGACCATGTCTTACAATTTTTAAAAATTTTCTATTCCAATAGTTGCCCACCTCTGTCAGACACTTGTTTAACTGTCTGCTTTTGGCACTTTTGCTGGCTTTTTGTTTACTTATTGTTTGACTTCTTTTTTTTATTTATATTATTATAGACTTTGTGTATGTTGTTTTCTTGCCTCTGACATTTATCCATTCTCACCCAGACTATTGAAGTAGCCTTCTGATTGGTCTCCCAGCTTCTAGTCTCTCATTTTTCTAATCTATTCCCTACTCATCTGCCAAAGTTATCTCCTAAAGAATAATTTCTGATCACATCACCCACTACTCAGTAAACACCTCTGGCATCCTCTTATGTCTAGAATAAAATTTAGAGTACTACCCTTCTTGTCTTTTTAAGCTCTATTTCTTTCCACATACTCTACAACCCAGTGACACTTGCCTCTTACAAGACATTGAATGCCCCATTTTCACTGGTTGTCCTCTGAGTCTGATATTCTCTCACTCCTCACTTGAGTTTCTTGGATTCACTGACTTCTCTAAAATCTCACCGTACTGAAAGAAGCTTTTCTCAGTTCCCAGTTCCCAGTTTTCTTTCTCAAATTTACCCTGCATACATCTTGTAAATTTGTAGATAAAAGGAGAGATTGATGATCAATAGACAGGTATGTGATAGATAGTGTTTGTCCTTTGTTTTCAAAGAGGACCAATGACATCACAGCTTATATCTTGACTTGTGCACAAATAGGATTTAAATGAGGCAGAGTTGCACAAAATTATCAGCCTCACTCTCTCTTCCAGAGTCATTAAAATACAGTGTAAAGACAAAAATCAAGATGCAGTGGATGACCTGGGCGTCTTTGATGTCTGACCAAGCTAAAAACACTTCACAGTGTTTGCTTCAGCCACCTTCATAGCCATTGGAACAAACTATTCTCATTTGCCCAGGGTAAGTCTTCACATACTTAGGGTATACATCCCCCTAACTCACTGATAGGTGAGATAGTTAGATAATGGATAGCAAGGTGATAGATAGTTATAGACAGATAATAGCTTGATAATAGATGATAGTTACAGAAAAATGATAGAATAATAATAGATATATTGTAGATATTTATAACTAGAGGATAGATAATTGATGATACCTATATGATAGTTATAGATAGATTGATGATAGATATATAATATAAATACATAGTGGTTTGATGATATATAGGAGATAAATAGATAAACATTTCTATGTTGTTTCCTTATTACAATCTTGGTTCCTGAAAGACAAGGACTATTTTTGCCATTTCTCATATTCCTAGAACTTAGCACTGGGGATATATGCACATATTATGTGTTATGTGTTATTAGTAAATGCTTCTAGACTTGACTTCTGTTTAATATAGGATCACGCATTTGGAGTTGAGAAGGATCTTACAAGTCCATTGAGTCTAACAACATCTTTGTACAGATGAGGAACCTGAGGGCTACAGAAATTATGTGATTTTTCCCAGCATCACACAGCTAATAAGTGTCCAAGGCATGTGTCACACTCAGACCTTCTTGATTTCAAATGCTAGTGCTCTATCCACTACACCATGTCACCTCTTATCTCTGTTTATTTTTTCATTGGTTCACACAAACTTTTCCTTGTTTTTCTGAATCCTAATATTCATGTTTTTTGTAATACATAATAACATTCTATTACAGTAATATGCCATACTTTCTTCAGTCATTTTTCTAATTGATGAATACATGTTTTCTTACCATAAAGAATGATATAGAGGGCGGAGCCAAGATGGTGGAGTAGAAGGACGCACATTTACGAGCTCCGAAACCACAGCCCATAGAATTAATGTAAAAAGAGACCCCATATCTTCTGGACCACTGAAAGGGGTACAGAAACAGAGTGGAAGAGATTTCCATCCCAGGGAGCCCCGGAGACCCGTCCCCAGCGTCCGTCGCACCCCGGAAAGCAGACCCCACACCCAGCGCTGCCCTGGTCACGGCCCCAGAGAAGCTGACCCGAGCAGGCTTCAGGGACGGAAGCTCCGGCAGCTGGGAAAGCCCCTCCGCCCACAGAAGCTACAGGTCAGTGAGAGAGAAGGCTGGGCTGGACGAGAGGGGGAGTGGAGTGTCTCCATGACTCGGGCCCCCTCGGGAGGAAGCGGCAGCGGCAGAGACGGGGGCAGAAAGCGGCGGAGCCAGAAGCATGGGCGGCAGCAGAGGCAGCAGTGGCTGTGGCCAGCCCAGGACTCCCCCCAGCAGCAGGCAGGATCCTCATTACAGAAGGTCTCTGCATAAACAACCTGAGGGAGCTGAGCCTGGGAGGCAGCCCTGCCCCCACCCCAGTGCCAGAACTAAAGCTCACATTGATTAGCGGCGCAAAAAGCCCATTTGAATCTCAGAGATCAGGCACTAGCTGGGCAGATCTAGGCGGGGGTGGATAGGAATCTCAGAAGTCAAGTAACTGGCCGGGAAAATGCCTAGAAAAGGGAAGAAAAATAAGACTATAGAGAGTTTTTTCCAACAAATGCAAATGATCCCGACATTCGGGTCTGACGAGAATGAGGAAATATTCTTGCCATCAGGGAAAGACGTGGAGGGTGGGGCCTCAGCACCCCAGACACCCCAGGGGGATGTCGGGTGGGATGTCAGGCCTTGGAAGAGCTCAAAAAGGATTTTGAAAAGCAAGTTAGACAGGTGGAGGAAAAACTGGGAAGAGAAATGAGAGAGATGCAATAAAAGTATGAAAAACGGGTCAATACCTTGGTTAAGGAGACCCAAAAAAATGCTGAAGAAAATAACACCTTGAAGAATAGGCTCACTCAATTGGCAAAAGAGGTTCAAAAACCAATGAGGAGAAGAATGCTTTCAAAAGCAGAATTAGCCAAATGGAAAAAGAGGTTCAAAAGCTCACTGAATTTAATAGTTCTCTCAAAATTAGAATGGAACAGATGGAGTCTAATGACTTTACGAGAAACCAAGAAATTACCAAACAAAACCAAAAGAATGAAAAAATGGAAGAGAATGTGAAATATCTCATGGGAAAAACAACTGACCTGGAAAATAGATCCAGGAGAGACAATTTAAAAATTATGGGACTACCTGAAAGCCATGATCAAAAAAAGAGCCTAGATATCATCTTCCATGAAATTATCAAGGAAAACTGCCCTGACATTCTAGAACCAGAGGGCAAAATAAGTATTGAAAGAATCCATTGATCACCACCTGAAAGAGATCCAAAAAGAGAAACTCCTAGGAACACTGTGGCCAAATTCCAGAACTCCCAGCTCAAGGAGAAAATCTTGCAAGCAGCTAGAAAGAAACAATTCCAGTACTGTGGAAATACAATCAGGATAACCCAAGATCTAGCAGCTTCTACATTAAGGGATCGAAGGGCATGGAATAGGATATTCCAGAAGTCAAAGGAACTAGGACTCAAACCAAGAATCACCTACCCAGCTAAACTGAGTATAATACTTCAAGGGAAAATATGGTCTTTCAATGAAACAGAGGACTTTCAATCATTCTTGATGAAAAGACCAGAGCTGAAAAGAAAATTTGACTTTCAAACACAAGAATGAGAAGAAGCATGAAAAAGTAAACAGCAAAGAGAAGTCTTAAGGGACTTACCAGAAGTGAACTGTTTACATTCCTACGTGGAAAGACAATATTTGTAACTCTTAAAACTTTTCAGTATCTGGGTAGTTGGTGGGATCACACACACATGTGCATGCATGCACGCACACACACATACACACATGCACACACATACAGAGACAGAGAGCACAGAGTGAATTGAATAGGATGGGACCATATCTTAAAAGAAATTAAGGTAAATGGTGAGAGAGAAATGTACTGGGAGGAAAGAGGGTGAAATGGAATGGGGTAATTATATGTCATTTAAGAGGCAAGTAGGAGACTTCTTAGTGGAGGGAAAAAGGGGAGAGCTGAGAAAAAAAAAACAAAAACAATTAGTTTACCCTCATCACATTTGACTAAAGGAAGGAATAAAATGCACACTCATTTTGGTATGAAAACCTATCTTACAGTATAGGAAAGTGGGGGAGAAGGAGATAAGCAAGGGGGGGGATGATGCAAAGGGAGGAGGGAGCAATTTGAAGTCAACACTTGGGGAGGGACAGGATCAAAAGACAGACGAGAAACAATGAGGGGCAGGGTAGGATGGAGGGTAATTCAGTTAGTCTTATACAACACGACTATCAGGGAAGACATTTGCAAAATTACACAGATATGGCCTGTATTGAATTGCCTGCCTTCCCAAAGGGAATGGATGGGGAGGGAGGGATGGGGAGAATTTGGAACTCAAAGTTTTAGGAACAACTGTTTAGTATTGCTGTTGCTACTAGGAAAGAAGACATACAGTTAATGAGGAATAGAAAGTCATCTGGCCCTACAGGGGAAAAGAGAAGATGGAGACAAGAGAAGGGAGGGATGACAGAAGAGAGGGCAGATTGGAGATAGGGAAAATTAGATTGCTTGGGGTATTGGGGTGGGGGGAGGGGTTAAAAGGGGAGAAAATTTGGAACCCAAAATTTTGTGAAAATGATTGTAAAAAGTTAAATAAATAAATTAATTAATTTTTAAAAAAAAGAATGATATAATGATTACCTTGATACATATTGGAACTTTGAGTCTTTCTTTAACTTTTTGGTGCATATACCCAATAGTAGGATCACTGAGTTAAAAGATATGGATAATTTAATCACCTTTCTTGCATAATACTAAGGTGAAATTCAAAAGAGTTGGATCACTGCATACCTCTCCATTAATGTTTAAGCATAGCCGTTAAGTAAAATGCATGATTTTTAGAGCTTCAACGATGTGTTCGACAACTTGAATGGGTCTAAGCAAATAGATATTGGCCTATAACCAGGCAACAAAATATATAACTTGGTTCATATCTTCACATACAGTCTTCACATCATCCTAATGTAATAGCTCACTTTTATATAATGCTTTAAGATTTATGAAGTACTTTTATTACAATGATCTGTGAGGGAGATAGAAGACATAGTGTAAGGATCACTATTCCCATTTTACAGATAATACAATAGACTCAGAAAGACAAATATACCTGTAATCACATAGCTGCTAAGTATTAGAACCAGTATTCAAATCTACATCTTATTCCAAGTCCAACACTTTTTCCATTATGCTATATAATTTCAATAAGCATTTATTAAGCACCTGCTTATATGCCAGGAATCATACCAGGATACAATGACAAAAATGATAAAAGTCTTTGTCTTCAAAGTGCTCACATGTTATTGAGGAGAAGCCATATGCAAACAGATAAGTCATAAGTTTATGCAAAATAAATACAAAATTATTTGGGGTTAATGGAGAACTTAACTGAGAGAATACTCTTATAAGAGGCTGCATTTGAACTGAGGGATTCGAAGAGGCAGATGTAAGGAGGAAGAACATTCCAGTAAAGGGCAAAACCTATGCCAAGGCAGAGAATGCTCTCTGTGTTTTGGGAACAATAAGTAGTCCAATTAGTTTGGACTACATGAGGGTTAGCAAGGTGGACTTAGCCTTAAAGGAAAGAGTGGAACCAGATTGTAAGGGATACTAACTGACAAATAGACAAGTTTTATTTTATTCCAGAGGTATTAGGAGACCACTAAATCTTCTTGAGAGGGTGGGGGCCATGGATAGACCTATAATCTAGGAATATCAATTTGGCAGCTGTATGAAGAATGGATTAGAGAAGGGGAGGCTGGAAGTTGGGAAACCAATTAGTGATCCAGGCAAGAAATGATAAGGGTATGAAGTAGGATGGTGGAAAGAAGAGGACTAAAGGGAAAGATGTGGAGAGAGAATTGTCAAGACTTGGTAAATGATTTAATGTGAGGGTATGAGGGAGAATAAAGAATTGAAAATGACCCTTAAGTTATCAATTAGGGTCATTGGAAGCATGTCTTTTGTGGAAATATGAACATTAGGAGGAAGGGGGGAGGGAAGGGAAGGGATAAGTATTTTTATATTGCTATTAAGTGCCAGATAGTATGCTAAGTATTTTTTACAAATATTATCTCATTTGATTCTCAACAATCCTGGAAGATAGGTGTTATTTTTATCATTCTCATTTATAGTTGAGGAAACCAGAAGTTAAGTAACTTGCCCAGAGTAACACAGTTAGTAAGAAAAAGATATCAAATATGAACTCAAGGCTTCCTGACTTTAGGTTCAGTGCTATATAGTATGAAATTCCTGATGAAGATAATGAGTTCTGATTAGGACATGCCAACTTTGAGGTGCCCATGGGACATCCAGGTGGATTTGTCCATCAAGCCTCTGGTGATGAGGGAGTAGAACCAGAACAATGAAAGTTGGATGCATGGATTGGAAAGTCTGGAGCTTAAGTGAAGGATGTACGGTGTTGTTACTCCCAAACTTATAAACCTGGAGCCAAAGGACAGCATTCTTTCTCCAGAAGCATTATATGGTTAACACTAAAATGCCGTAGTTTCTGGACTCAAACATCAGCGCACATCAAAGTAGATGTCATTTGAAAAAAAAATAACGTTGAAACGCAATCGCAATAAAAGAGAAGAAATGGCTCTAAAACTCCTATGTCTGGAAAACATTCCCTGCTATCACTATCACAATTAAGCTACCAAGGCAAGCTAGTGTGGTAGAGTACCTGCTGTGGTCCAAAGGATAAAAACTTGGAAAGGAACATTTTCTCATTCCCCTTGTGTTCCCCACTTCAGGAACCTTAAAGGGCCAGCACCATGATGCTTTGTATTTTATAAAGGATTCCCTGAAACCCATGACAAAAAAGAAATGAAAACCCTTGGCTACTATGCAAAAGTACATGATTAGACTATTCCAGGGGGATTGTTTGTTTGTTGTCCTTTGTTCTCGAAAAGGACCAAAATGACATCATTATGTTGGAGTCAAGTTACAGTGTGTCCGACTGTGACGAATCAGACCAATATGAGCTTGGAATGCTCTACTATAGGTTGCTGTACCACAGGTCAGGCACAGATAGTCCCTGTGAACACTTGGGGTGGATTCTCTACATTTGTGCATCTCTCATTTCTTTTGAGTTATTGCAACTCTCCTTTGCTCATGGAGCACAACACCTTCTCTGATGAGGGCATACCATACTGGGTGATCCTGTGCCAGTGTCTCCTATGTCACACAATCAATTCCAAAGTTCTTAAGAGAGACCTTAACAGTGTTCTTGTATTGCTTCTTCTGACCAGCATGTGGGCACTTGCCCTGTGTGAGTTCTCCATAAAGTAGTCTTTTTGATAAGTGTATGTTTGGCATTCAAACAACATGGCCAGCCCATCAGAGTTACGCTCTCTGTAGCAGCATTTGAATGCTTGGTGGTTGAGTTTAAGAAAGGATCTCAGTGTGTGGGACCTTATCCTACCAGGTGATCTTCAGAATTTTCCTACGACAATTCAAATGGAAGTAATTCAGTTTCCTAGCATAGAAACCTGTCCAGGTTTCATAGGCATATAACAATGAGGTCAGCATAATGACTCTGTAGACCTTCAGTTTGGTAGTCTAATACTCTTCTCTCCCACACTTTCCTTCAGAGATTCCGAAACACAGTTAGCTCTGGAAATGTGTGTTTCAACCTCATTATCAATGTGTACATCCCTGGAAAGTACACTACCAAGGTAAATGAACTTATCCAAAAAATTCAAAACTTCCCCATCATTCTGATGTTTTCACATACGGATGGTTCAGTACTAGCTGATGGAGCACCTTGTTTTCTTGGTGTTAATTGTTAGGCCTAAAATTAGCACAAGCAGCAGAGAATTGATCCATACTTTGTGGCATCTCAGCTTCAGCGCTGCATAGAGCACACAATTATCTGCAAACAAAAAATCATCCACCAACACTCCCTCTATGGTCTTGGCTTGTAGCCTTTTCAAGTTGAAGAATTTTCCATCAGTGTGGTAGCTGACCTTGGTGTTTGTGTTCATCCTCATTGAAGGCTTTGTCAACATGGCTGAAAACATGCCAAAAAGCATGGGAGCAAGTACATTGCCTTGTTTCACTCCTTTGGTGACTGGGAAGGTGCAAGAGCATTGTCTACGCATTATCCAGAACCTGGGTAAGCATATCATTGTGAAACTGACGTACAATACTGATGAACTTCTCTGGGTAACCAAATTTTGACATAATTTTCCATAAGCCCTCACAAATTACAGTATCAAAGGCTTTAGTCTCTAAAGTCTTATGAATAACTTGTATTTTTTGCCTTTTTTAGTAGGATTAGGATAGGGAAGAAAAATCAGTCTCTGGAATGTCTAGTGTTTTCTTCACTGGCCTAAACATGTACTCAAACTAAAGTGTTTTGGTTGTGGCAGATATAAAGGTAGGAATCTGGGTTGGAAGAGGTTAGAGTATAATGAGTTTGCCTTTTTTTCTTTTTTTAAAAAATTTTGTTTTAGACTCAAACGCCAGAACACAAATATAGAATAGAGAAAAGAAACAGAAACATATCCTAAACTTAAATACAAAGAAGGCTACAATTAGGTTTGGATATGTTTCTCTATAGCTATAGATGTATACATACACATATATAGACATATATTTCCCCAAATAAATTCTACTCTTGATATTTGTTTTTATGTTTGCATCTCTTGTTTCCTATCCCTCCTGTCTCCTCTACTTCTACCCACTACCTTGCCCTCAGATTTTGCCTTTTTATTTGCCTTTTTGTTTTACGTTAAATTAATTTGTATACCAAACTAAAAGGGAGGTGAGAGAGAGAGACAGAGACAGAAGAGGAGAGACAGACAGAGACAGGGAGAGACAATGACAGAGACAGAGACATGGGGAGAGACAGAGAAAGGGGGAGACACATAGAGGAGAGAGAGACAGAGAAAGGAGGGGTGGAGGGGAAGGAGAGAGGGAAAAATGGAGGAGGCTTGTGGAGACTTCATGGGATTGATGTTGGAGTATATGGAATCAGATGGAAAAGGAATTTACTCCCCTCCTCACCATGCCTTCACTGGCTTCATAATTTCTCTCTCTATCTCTCTGTCTCTGTTTCTTCTTCAAGGTAGGTGCTATTGCTATTCTCATTTTATAGGTGAAATAACTGAGGCAAACAGAAGTTAAGTGACTTGCCTAGTGCCACACAGCTAGTAAGTATCAGGCTGGATTTGTATTCAAGTCTTTGTGATTTCAGATCCAGCGCTTAAATCTATATTAAGCACACGGTAAGGGCTTAATAAATGAATCTGACTAATAAAGGCTTGTTGACTTTGAGAAGACTTATCATAATTAGTCATGAGCCCTGAGCAGTATGTGCTTGTAGCCTTTTACTCTGGGCTGTGTGGGACTTAGAGTGCCCTGCTGAAGGAGCCTTCCCAGAGAGCTTCAGGTGTGGATAAGTACAATAGTAAGCATTTCTACAGCATTGTAAGGATGGCATCTTTACCGCCCTCTGGCAGCTCTGTCCCTGGAGCCCTTCAGGTTAGCAGCTCCCATTTGCAGTAGAGTTTACTGTTGTTCCTGACACTACCTTTGAGACAACTTGTCCTCCTTGACACTTGGGCTGACATAGAGGTCACCTTATTTCTGATTCCTGTACATCCACTTTCTTTGCCTGGGGCTGTTGTTGTCCAAGAGGCTGCAGTGACCCTGAGATCCTGCCATGTGACAAATACTGTAGCTTAGATAGAAGAAATGCAGATGTTTAGCCTGGAGAAAAGGAGACTCATGAGAGCAGGACATGATGGGTAACTTCAAGGATTTGAAGGGCTGTCATAGGGAAGGAAAGATTAGACTTTTTCTGCTTGGCCCTGGAGGGCAGAACCAGGAACAATGGGGAGAAGCTGTGGAGAGTCAGAGAGAGGCAGATCCCCAATAATTAGAGCCATTCAAAAATAGAATGGGCTGCCACCACTGGAGATCTTCAGGCAAAGGTCAAGCATTTGTGATGGAGGGATATTGGTAGAGGGAATTTTAGTTTACAGGTAGTGTGGAATAGTGATGGGTTTGGGGTCAGAAAAGCTTCATTTAAATCTCACCTCTAGCAATTACTAGCTGTATCATTTAACTTCTCTGTACCTCAATTTCCTTATTTATAACACAGGCACAATAATATCACCTTACAGGAGTATGGTAAGGATAATATATGTAAAGTACTATGTAAATGTTACCTATTTGAATTTAGAGATGGAATACATGGCCTCTGAGTTCCCTTCCAAGTCTGAGGTTCTATAAAAATTACAAATTCTGAAATAATTGAAACTAAAGCCATATTCTTTGAAATTGCACTCTGCTGGGTCTAGTAAATATTTGTTCTCTCTCTCCTGTTGACAATTAGATAATTTTCATTTCATTATAGTATAACTACTTGGGCAGCCTGCTATCATGAAGGACATCGATAATTAGTTGGAGAATGATCAAAGGAGAGCAATCAGGATGGTGAAGGGCCTTGGGTTCATGTTATTTAAGTATTCAGTGAAAGAAATGGAGATATTTAGGAAGGAGAAGAAAAGATTGGGGGTGGGATGTGAATTGTGTTCAATTATATGAAGATCTGTTATATGGAAGAGGGATTAGATGAGCTCTTTGTCAGTAAGCAACAGATAGAAGTTGCTAAGGGGCAAATTTAAGCTTGATGTCAGGAAAAAACTTCTTAACAGTTAGAAGTATCTTAAAATGGAATGAGCCCTTTCAAGATGTGGTGGGTTCTCACTCCTTGGAGGTCTTCAAACTGAGACTGTCAAATGGGAGTTCCTTTTGAATATAGGCTGGATTAAATGGTCCTCCTAACTTATATTTGGTGATTCTATGAAATCTCACAAGGCTTCTGAACCAATGACTGCCAACCCTCATTCTCTATGATTAATACTTTGTTTTTCACATCACTGTAGCTTCCTAAAATCCATTCCTATCCTTTCCTACTCAGAACCCTCCCTCAGCTATAACAAGAAAAATAAGTTATAAAAAAAGGAAGTCCTGGCTACTCCGCCTGATAGTATGTGTATTGTTCCATACCTGTAGCAGTCTGGGAGGTTTTCCTATCGCTGATGTGTGCCATACACGTTTTCCTCTGGTTCAGGAGGAGAGCAGATGTCAAACCTCCATTAAGGTATCCCTTTATACTTCTCTGCCATGGTTGACATGGGAATTTAATTTAGCCTGCTCATCCATATCTTACTCTCTTGGAATGTGACTCTTCCCTGGGGAGCCTTGGAACTGTTTTGGAGGACATCACCTCTATTCTATTTTATTGTCCTATTTGACTCCTTCAGTCAACCAACCAATCAATCAATCAATCAGTTAATCTACAAGCATTTAAGACCTTAGTATATGTCAGGCACTGTACTAGGCAACAGACATACAAAGAAAACACATCAAACCTTGAGCTTACATGCTATAGGGACATGCATATATGCATGCAGGCATACATATATACATATAATTATATGCAAAATATATACAAGACAATTTTGGGGAAAAGAAGTGCTAGCAATAGGAGGAAAAATCAAGATAGGATTCATTGTAGAAGGTGGGGCTTGAGCTTAGTATTGGAGGAAGCAAGAGATTCAAAGAAGCAAAGATAAGGAAGGAGTCCTTCCTCTGTGACCCTCTGATATCGTAGGTACCTGCCCTAATTGTGTTAATATCATGTTTATTGGTGTGAGAAGTTGGGATCCTCAGTTCATGTTTACTGGCTGTCTATCGCATGCAAGAACACACACTAATGGACTACCTCCCTCCTACAGACTGTGACTTTTGTGATCGGAATCTTCTTCCCACTCCATATCATTCATTCTGATCCTGATATAATCCCACTCACATAGTAGGATGGTATAAGGAGTGGGGAACCTGTGGTCTCAAGGCCACGTGTGTCCCTCTAAATCCTAGGTTCGGCCCTTTGATTGAATCCAAACTTCACAGAACTAATCCCCTTAATAAAAGGATTTGTTCTGTAAAACTTGGATTCAGTCAAAAGGCCATGCCTAAGAACCCAGAAGGCCACATGTGGTCTTGAGGCTGCAGGTTTCCCACCTCTGGCACTGCAAACTTTCTAGCTTACCTTCTTTCCTTCCCATGTTACCTGTGCCAGGTCAGTTAGATTTTGTGAGCCTCTATCCAGCATAGGATCTCCTCCTCAGAGGATTTTTCAGAGAAAATGAAATGCCTCTCTCCCTTTGGATAAAACTGAGACAGGACTGTCATCTGTTAGCCCCTTTCTTCCCTTCATCCCCATGGAAAGTTTTCTATTAAAATGGACCAAGGAGGGGAAATTACCTATCAGACTTATTGATTGAAAAAAGTTCACAACCAAACAAAGGATAGAGAGGATCTACCAAAGATAAAATGGATAATTTTGATTATGTAAAATTAAAACACTTTTGCACAGACAAATGTAATAAACCTAAGATTAAAGAGAATCAATTAACAATGGGAAGATCTTTACCGCCAAGTTTCTTTGATAAAGGTTTCTTTTCAAAACATATAAAAAGGATACAAATTTGTAAAAATAGAAGCCACAACTCAACTGATATATGGTTTAAGGAGAAGAACAAGCTATCTGTAGACAATGTGGGGAAAAAAATGATCCAAATCACTAATAATTAAAGACATGCAAATTAAAGAAATTCTGAGGTTTCTCCTCATTCTTATTAGAGTGGCAAAGACGACTGAGAAAAGAAAATGACAAATGCTGGAGGGGCTGTGGGAAAGTAGGCACATTAATGCATTGTTGGGGGACCTGTAAGTGAGTATAAAAGCATGCTGAAAAACAATTTAGAATAATACATAAAAAGTCACTAAACAGTATGTGATCTTTGATCCAGCAATATTACTTGTAGGCCTAGACTCAAAAGAGATTAAAGAAAGAGGGAAAGGTTCTTTATGTGCAAAAATAGTTTTAGTAGCTCTTTCTGTGGTGATAAAACTGGAAACTAAGAGGATACTTATCAACTGGGGAATGTCTGAATAAATTGTGGTATATGAATGTGATAGAGTAATGAGGATATACAAAGAGACATGGAAAGACATATAAATGGATACAGAGTGATGTTAACAGAGTCAAATAAATTTAGGCTTTTAACATTAATAAAAAATAATTTTAAATATTTTAATAAAATGAATAACAAAATAAGGAGAACCAGGAGAACATTTTATTTAACAATGCTGTAAAGATAAACAACTTTGAAAGTCGTAAGAAACACCTCCTACCTATCAGAAATGGTAAATGTTGGAGGGGGTGAAGGAAAAGTAAGTATACTAATGAACTGTGGGTAAAGCTGTGAACTGGTCCAATCATTCCAGAAACAATTTTTATCTATGTTCAAAGGCCTGTAAAACTATACATATTTGATCCAGCAATGCCACTACTAGGTCTATCCTAAAAAGATCAAAGAAAAAGAAGGACCTATATGTACAAAAATATTTATAGCAGCTCTTTTGTGGTGGTAAAGGATTGGAAATCAAGGGAATGCCCATCAATTGAGTAATGGTTACTACTGTGCTATAAGAAAGGATGAGCAGGCAGATTTCAGAAAAACTTGGAAAGATTTACATGAACTGATGCTGAGTGAAATGACAGAATCAGAAGAACATTATACACAGTAACAACAACATTGTGGGATGACCAGCTTTGATACACTTATCTCTTCTCAGCAACACAATGATCGAAGACAATTCTAAAAGATTCATGATGGAAAATGCTATCCACATCCAGAGAAAGAGCATGGAGTCTGAAAGCAGATCAAAATAAACTATTATCTCTTTTTTTCTTTCTTATAGTGTTTCCCTTTTGTTCTGATTCTTCTTTCACAACATGACAAATGTGAAAATGTTTAATATGATTGTACATGTGTAGCCTATATCAGATTGCTTGCCTTTTTGGGAAGGGAGGAGGGGAAGGAGGGAGGGAGATAAAAATCTGGAACTCAAAAGGTGAATGTTGAAAACCATCTTTACATGTAATTGGAAAAAAAATACTACCAAACAAAGAAAGAAGAAAACAAAGAAACCCAAAACAAACAAACAAAAACAATGTTGTAATGATGAGCAAATATGAAAGACTTGGCTATGCCAGTCAATACAAATGATCCAAGACAGTTCCAAAGAACTCATGATGAAAAAATGCTAACCACTTCCAGAGATAGAACTGATGAACTCTGAGTGCAAATTGAAGTATAATTTTCTTGCTTTTTTTTCCAAAATATGGCTAATATGGAAATATGTTTTGCATGATTTCATATGTATAATTGATTTCATATTGTTCGTCTTCTTTGTGGGTGGGGGAGAAGTGGAAGGGAGGGAGAGAATTTGGAACTCAAAATCTAAAGAGAAAAGAATGTTAGTAAACAATTACAAGAAAACAAAAAAGAGAAGACTGCAAGGAGGCATGGCTATATAGGACCAATTATATATACAGTAGATCCATTCTGGATGTGATATATTTGTGAGGTTATTTAGGGACTGATGTCAACAGTATCTGCAGGAGAGGAAGACATCAAAGTAGTAAAAAAAAATTTTTTTGGACCATGTTAAAACTAAAAATGGTAACTGAGAGAAGATCTACAACTAGAGACCCATGTGTTTACTCTCCAATCCATACAAAATCTTTATGAGAATCATCTGTACGTGAAACATAGAATTTCTTCAACATACTCTCACAAATGATATTAAACCATGCACTGCCTCTGTACTATCTCATAATTAATGGAAAGATGTAAATGTAAGATTCCATTGTGCTTATTATTTAATTGTCCCTCCCCCAAATATTGATTCAGTAGAACAAAATGCCATCTCATAGACTCTTTTACAGCAAGATGTGTCCCATCCATTGATTAAGATAAATTAAGATTCCTTGGGAGATGTTCAGTGACCTCTGACAATATAGATAATGCAAAGTATAGCATAGGGATATATATATATATATATATATATATATATATATATATATATATATATATATATTTATTTATTTATTTATTTAAAAGTAGTGAGAACTATGAACATCTATGATTCCAGAGGTGTGTCAGTGGACAGAGTGTCAGGCTTGAAGTCAGGAAGGCTCACCTTCCTGAGTTCAAATCTGGTCTCTGACACTTATTAGCTGTGTGACCCTGGACAAGTCACTTAACCCTGCCTACCTTAGTTCCTCATCTGTCAAGTGATCTGGAGAAGAAAATGGCAAGCCATTCTAGTATTTTTGGCAAGAAAACTCCAAATGGGGTCATAAAGAGACACTACTAAATTACAACAAAGATTTGTCATTTTAAGGACAGCTAAGTGGTGCAGTGGATAGAGTACTGGACTTGGAATCATGAAGACTCATCTTCATGAGTTCAAATCTGGCCTCAGACACTTAGTAGCTGTGAGACACTTGGCAAGTCACTTACCTTGTTTGCCTCAGTTTCTCATCTTTCAAATGAGCTGGAGAGGGAAATGGCAAGCCACTCCACTATCTTTGCCAAGAAAATCCTGGGCATGAGGAGGTGGACAACTGAAAAAACTGAACAATGACAAAACATGTTATCCATGACAGAAAGGTAAGGGATTTAGGGTGTAGGATAGGACATAATTTTTGATCATGGTCAATAAAAGTAGTATACATGACTCTCCTGTGCATATTTATTGCAAGTAATTTGTTTGACCTTTTCTTCTTTTTCAGTTGTATAGGAGATGGGAGGGAGAGAAAGCAGTTTTCTCTCAATTAAAAAATAAAAGTTTAAATTTAAACATTTTAAAAAAGAAAATGGATCAAACTTTTTGAGCAAGACCAAAGAAGACAGTAGAATTTGTGAAAGAGAGAGGGACAAGAACCATGATGGATTAAGAATAATCTCCTTTCTTTTAGTTTTTATTTATTCTTTTTTGGGGGGCTAGGCAATCAGGGTTAAGTGACTTGTCCAGGGTCACACAGCTAGTAAGTATCAAGTATCTGAGACTTGATTTGAACTCAGGTCCTCCTGACTCCAAAGATGGTACTCTATCCACTGCACCACTTAGCTGCCCCTTTTTTCTACACATAGTATGACTTGTAATAAGCACTTCAATAGCTGCAAACAGTGAAACACTTTCTTTGAAGAATTAGAAATGAATATCACTTAGAGAACAATGGAGAGTCATAAGACAAGTGTGAGCAGTCTGCCTGGTAGAATAAATAAGGAATTTCAAAGAAGAACCAGAGGAAATGAAGCTAAGAAAGTGGATGACTGAAAATATGGAGGACTGATCCTATAGCAAGATTAAGAAAAAGCAGGTGGACAGCTCAAGTGTTCCACTGTCATCCTCATGATGTTAAGAGAAATCAACGAAAGCCCCAGCACATTCAGGGGACCCCGTATGGTCAATTTATGGGAGAAAATGAATGAGTCACACAGGATGAGCAGGCAGAGATGGGTTTTCATCTGAATCATTAGTGGGATTACCAATATATGTGAGATCACATATCCAATTTGAAATCTGAGTTAAAAAACACAGTAGAAATAAGGCGGGGGAAGGAGGGAGAGTGATATCCCATTCTGACTTCCAGGGTACCACTACTCCTATCTTCTTAATGAATGAATGAAAAAAAAATTCTTAATTGCTTACTATGTTTTAGGGACTATGTTAAGCACTAGAGATATTAATATATCCAGAGAGCCCCTGTCCTCAAGGAAATCATATTGTAATAGGAAAAGACTATAAAGGGGAACTATAGAGGGAATGAGGGTTTACAAGCAGGGCAGCATTGTTTGAAAATGGTCTAGAAGTGACATCAAGGCCTGGTTCTGGACAGGAAAAGGCAAATAAATGTTCACAGTCGAGTCTAAACTCTCCTAAACTCCTATGACCTGTCATAATCTACCAGTGACCTACCACAATGAATTTCATTCCTAAATCCGCCATTGCCCGTTGAATATTTCCTCTTGGACATGCCCTTCCTGGTCTCAGCACATCCAGATCATTTTGAATTTCATCTTTCCCTGTAAACTGGCTCCTCCTCCCAAGTGCTTTGTCTCTATCAGTGATACCACCTTTCTCCTGTTGTCTACACTCCAAAGCTTAGGGTCATTTTCAATTTCTCTATTTAAAAAAAAAATTTCTCTGTTTCTTACATGCCTCAGGATATCCAGTTGACCAGAAAATCCTGTCAATCTTTCCTTCATTTCAGACACACAGCTCATATCTGAATTATTACAGTTAGGCCTCTTGGATTGTAATGTTCATCTTATTCTGTCCCTAGCCCTGCATATCTCTGCCAGAGTAGTCTTCATTAAACACCATTTTAAGCTTATTTTTATATTACCTTCACTTCTAAATATGTTTCTCCCAACTCCTCTACCTAGCAAGCCATTTCTTATAACATGGATTCGTAAAAGCAAGTGGAAAAAAAATAGCTGTATTTTTTCCACTTCATCAGCAAAACCAACCAACATATCAACTGTCTGACAATGTATGCAATGATTACACCCTTGGTCCCCCACCTTGGCGAGCAAGGGAAGAAAGCACATTTCCTTAACTTTTCCTCAGAGCTAACCTTAATCATTATAAGATCATTCAGTTTCATTATTTTTTATCTATTCTTTTCAAATTGTTGTAGTTTTGTATATGCCTTTTCTGATACTGTTTACTTCATTCTGTGTCAGTTGATGTCTTTCTGTGATGCTCTGAATATATTCATCATTTCTTACAGCTGCAGTAGTATTCGATTTCTATTCATGTAACTAAAATTTCCTTAAACACCATTGTATTTAGGATATTTCTCTACATGAAAACCTTCAGAAAAAAAAGACTTCTGAATTCCTTCTGTATCAGTTGAATACGATAAATATTTAAGTACCTAGTATGTTTGAGGCACAGTGCCAGACCTTGGAAAGGGTGTGTGAGTGAGAAAATAAAGATTAAAATGAAACAATCCCTGCCCTCCAGGGGTTTATATTCTATTGGGTATGTGGGTATGTGTGTATGTGTGTGGGTGTGTAGGTATACAGGTAAATGCGTGCGAAGTACTACAATATAAAGTAATTCCAAGAGGGAATGTTAACAACTAGGGGACTGGGAAAATTTATATGTAGAAAGTAGCACCTGAGCTGGGCTTTGAAGGAAACTAGAGATTCTACCATGGAGATGGAAAGAGGGACGGCATTCTTGATGTAAGTAGCCATTTGTATAAAGTCATGGAGGTGGGGCATGTTTTAAGGTTAAATCTAAACTCCTCTGCCAGATTTTCAAGGTCCTTCAAAATCTTGTTTCTCCATACTCCAAAAGACAGCTCTCAGTGTTCATAATAGGACCCTCCATTGTAGTCAGGGCTATATCCACTGCCTCCTCACTAATCCCAAAAGGCATCAGACATCTTTTAAACTCTAAACTTTTAAACTTTAAACTTTTCTCTGAGTTTTGTACTTGGCTAGAATTTCCTTCTCTTTCCCTTCTGCCCAGGCAAATCCTGCCTGTTCTTCAAGGCCAAGGTCAAAGCACATCTCTTACATGACATTCTGTATATTCCAGTATTTGCTGATCTTTTTATGTACCACAGTACTGAACACATAGATGCTATTTTTTTGTGTGCATTTCCATTGATTGCTGTGTTTTAGTCTAATATTCCCAACTAAACTGTTGTAAACTCCTTGAAAGTGAAATGTGCATCCAATATTTCTATATTTCTCATAGCTCTGGAACAACATAGAGTGTTGGGGTGGGGAACCTGCATCCTTGAGGCCACAAGTGACCTTTTAGGTCCTTGAGTACAACCTTTTGACTGAGTCCAAGTTTTACAGAACAAATCATTTCATTAAGTTAAAGGGTTGAACTTGAAAGGGCCACATGTGGCCTCAAGTCCACCATAGACCATATCAATATCTTTGTCTTCCTCCTCAAAATAACAGCAATAACTCTCAACTGTCGAGCAATTTAAGGTTTACAAAGAGCACAGTCCTCATAACCACCTTGAAGTAGGTGGGCCAAGCACTGTAATACCCAGTTTTCAGGTGAGAAAACTGAGACTCTTGAATAGCTCTGGTCCATGGTCACACAGTAAGTGTCTGAGGCAGAGCTTTGAACCCAGACTTCCAGATTTCAAGTCCAACACTCAGTATTTATTTATCAATTGAAGTTAAATTCAGGAAAGGAATTTTGGACTCATATCACCAATGCAGAAAAATTAATTTGTTATTCAGCAGGAAATTACACTGGGAAGTGAGCCAGCAGGTGCAATTGGTAGAACATTATAGCTCATCCAAATAAAAGTACATGGTGCTCTGTTGCCCATTTAGATTTAAAAAGACCTTTGTTCTTTTATAAAATGGCATATTTTCCACTCTCACAATGAAGAGTATGTCTAATTGGAAAGGACACAACTCCATATATCTGTTTATAGGTCGTAGGTTATTAGAAAGAAAATTCCCTAGCCATACCTACACCAAATTCTTCTCTCTTTCAGCTCATGAGATGGTAAGGTACACCAAGTCTTGTTGCTGTAATAGAACCCCAGCTTCCTCCCAATGAGTTCTCTTATTTAAGGAATGATGGAAGGGGAGAAGGCTAAAGAAGGCAGAGGGGAGGTATAAGCCTTCTTTTTGATTTTCATGTTTTTATCTAGCCATCCAACAGGGGACAGAATAATTTCGTAGGGAAATTATTTCAGTAAAATAAAGGGAAGTTATATAGTGTGGCATAGTGGGAAAAGCCTTGGCTTTGGAGTCAGGAGACCTGGTTTCAAGTCCCAGCTCTTATAATATGGAATAAATTCAATGATATAAAAAGAATCCTAGATTTGGAATCAGAGGAAATGGTGTCAAATCCTGATCCTGATACTTTCGATCTGACATC
This sequence comes from Bettongia penicillata ogilbyi, assembly GCA_023548195.1. NCBI lineage: Eukaryota > Metazoa > Chordata > Mammalia > Diprotodontia > Potoroidae > Bettongia > Bettongia penicillata. The sequence continues at coordinate 9,951,243 of JAJHZJ010000244.1, read as the reverse complement.
CAGTAAGTCACTATTTTTCACTTTTCCCCTCTGTAAAATGGGCTAATAGTACTTGTTTTAGAATCATATATTTAGAGTTGGAAGAGAACTTAGAGTCATGTAGGCCAACCCCTTTTCCAAATGAGAAAACTTAGGTTCAAAAAGGTTAGGTAAACTCCACAAGGTCATGTGGCAGTACAAGAATTTGAATCCGAGTTCTTTCCAGATACAGTAGCTTCGGCTCTACATCACACTTTCTCATCTATGTAGTAATAATGAGGAAAATGCTCTTTTAACTATAAAAAGCACTATATTATCAGACTCAACTATGCTTGATGGCCTTTTTCTTTTGGGAAAGGGAAAGGGCAGGAGGAGAGATTATTATTGCCTGGTTGTCTCTCTTTTGAGCTATACTTGTCCAAAGTTTATAGGTGCTCAAAAGCCTGGAGATGAGGGTAAAGGCAGATGCCAAGAAACCATCTAAGAGAAGAATCAATTCCCCAAACTTTCCCCAAAGACTAAGCCTTTGTCTTCTGATTGACCTCAAATTACTCAGTTGAACCCTGTCCACTGGGTGAAATCCTTCGGGTGATTAAAGGGGATGGGCTACTTAAAATAAGTCTTGGTCTCTAGGATATAATGGCAGTACTCATCTCCAACAGAAAAGCTATATATGAAGGAGAGAGGGAGGGAGGGAGGGAAGTGGTACAGGAGACAGAATGTTAAGGAAGACCTGAGTTCAAAGGGCAGATACTTAATATAAGCTTGCTAATTGATTGAGCTGCATTGATACAAGGAATTTCCTCACTGGGAGTTCCCTATACCAATAAAATTGTTGGATAAGACCAAAAAACAAAGAAGTAGAAGGCTGAGGTTTTTTCTCATTGCTGCCTAGTTAAGTGAGATTAACCTATCATACTCAATTTAAGTCTGAAAATGTACCTTTTTAAAAAAATTTTACTCTCTCATGAAGGGATATATTGATTCACTTAGAATTAATTTTCCACAAGAATACAATAGAATAAGGACCAGGTAAGCTGTGGACACAAACAAATAATACTGGAAGCTTCCTGGAACGCTATGTGAGGGAGGGTACAACATGGCCTAGGGAGGGCTCATCTGGACATCATCTATGGAGGTTACATGATGAGGACCCAGAGGACATCAGAATGAGATAATCTCAGAACATAGCAAGGTCTGAGCTCAGCTGCCTTTTTGAGACAAGTAATTAATAAAAACAAACACACAGAGAGCGCTCATCTGCTTGGTCTCCCTTTTTTCTATGCCATAGCTAGACCATCAAGATGGCTGAAGCAGGAGGATAATATTTAGGGCTTCATGGCTTAAACTGTTCCAGCAGTTCTCATGCTTTCCTTATGAATCAGAAAGGACCTAGGGGCTCAGGGGTAACCAGAGAAGAAGACCACCCCTCCCAAGACCTTGTGATCTATCTCTCTGGGGACCACATAGTCTTTGTATACATGCTGTGGTACACACAACAGGTGGGGGATGTGGTTGCAAGTGAGCCTCATTTCATACAATGGTTACTATTTCTTTATTAAAAAATTTGTTTATTTTTAAAATTTTAGTTTTATTTTAAACTTAACATACACTAAATAGAATAGACATTTTCATACATGCAGTAGGACAGAACAAGGGGATTATATATGAAACTGCCGATCTCTGTTTTTCGTTTGTTTTTCATTTAAAGTGTATAATAAATTAAGTATATAGCTTTCAAAGCTGTCCTACTTGTCTATGCTTCTTTCTGGCCTTTTCTTTTGCACTAAAAAACTGATGCTTTGTAACAGCAATGACTGATTTTGATAGATTTAGCCCTTCTCAGCAATGTAAGGACCTAAAACAATTCCAAAGGACTCATGATGGAAAACGCCATCCACATCCAGAGAAAGAACAATGGAGTCTGAATGCAGGGTGAAGCAGATGATTTTCTTCTTTTTGTCTTGTTTTGTCTTTTCTTTCTCATGGTTTCTCCCATTCGTCATAATCCTTCTATACAACATGACTAATGTGAAAATATGTTTAATAGGAATGTATATGTATATTAGATTGCAGGCCATCTTGGGAAGGGAAGGGGGAGAGAGGGAAAAAATTGAAAAGTTATGGAAATAAATGTCAAAAACTAAAAATAAATAAATTAACTTTAAAAATTTTTTTAAAAGAATTCTTTGCACATAGAAAATGTTTAATAAAGGCTTTATCCATACCAAAAAAATTGTGATGCCTCAATGACTCTTTCTCATTCTCTCTTCCTTTCTCTTTTCTGCTTTCTCTTCCTTCGTTTCTTTCATTTCTTATCCCGTACCATTACCCCTCAACTCTCCACCGCTTACGCCCCTACCAAAGAATAGAAATATGAAGTCCTGTAACAAATATGCATTATTATGAAAAATCTAATTCCCATACTGGATGTGTCTGAAAATGTATGTCTTATTCTGTATCATAAGTTCAGTACCTCTCTGTCAAAAGTGGAGTAGCATGTTTCATCATCAACCTTCTGAAACAATGATCGTGGTACTGATCACAATTTTTAAGTCTTTTAAAGTTGTTTTTCTTAGTAATTTTTTTAATCATATAAAGTGTTCTATTGGTTCTATACCCTTTTCCCTAGATTAGGTCATATGGGCCTTCCCAAATGTTTTCATTGTTGCATTACATATGGTATGATAACGACGGATAACATTTTAAAGGGCAGTAGATGGTACAGTGGATAGAACCCCGGGTCTAGAGTCAGGAAGACTCATCTTCTTGAGCTCAGATTCAGGCTCAGACAATTACTAGCTGTGGAAGATTCTGGTCGCATCACTTAACTGTTTATCTCAGTGTCCTCATCTGTAAAATGAATTGGAGGAAGAAATGGAAATGGCAAACCCCTCCAGTATCTTTGCTGAAAAACTCCAAGTGGAGGTCACTAAAAGTTGGAGAAGGAAAAGGCAAACCATTTCAGTATCTTTGCCAAGAAAACCCCAAATGGGGTTGAAGAGTAGGACATGCCTGAAACAATTGGACAACAACATTTAGGAACTACGGAGAATATTATACTTTTCCCAAACTTCTGCCTTTTTCTCCTCTTTGTTGTCTAGTAAACCCATTGTGCCCCACCCTGCCAGGTTTATTACCAAAAATCAAATCTGGCCTCAGACACTTACTAGCTGTATGACCCTGGGCAAGTCACTTAACCCTGTTTGTCTCAGTTTCCTCACTCATAAGATGAGCTGGAGAATCAAATGGCAAACTACTCTAGTATCTTTGCCAAGAAAACCCTAATGACTGAAATGACTGAACAACAAAGCATTATTAAAAGCCATGAATAAATAATAATAATAATAATTATTAAGAATTTATATTTTAATTTTATTATTTTATTGATGATTATAATAATTAAATTTAAGGTTTGCATAATACTATATATGTATATATATAACGTAATATAAATATAAATGTATCATGTTGGTTGTTGTCCTTCATCGTCAAAGAGGACCAAAATGACATCACCATGATGATAAATTTCATCACCATGAAATTTCAGCGTGTCCAGCTGTGGCTGATCAGACCAATACGAGCTCGGAATATTCTACTGCAGGGCACAGATAGTCCATATGAATAATTGGGGTGGATATCCCAAATTTGCACATCCTGCATTTACTTTGTGCTGTCTCAATTCTGCTTTGCTCAAAGAACATAGCACTCTTTTTGATGCGGGCACGCCATGCTGAGCGGTCCTCTGCCAGTGTCTCCCACATTGCCCACTCAAATCCAAAGTTCTTGAGAGAGACTCTGAGAGTGTCCTTGAATCATTTCTTCTGGCCACCATGTGATCACCTGTCCCATACAAGTTCTCCATAAAATAGTCTTTTTGGCAAGTGTACATTTTGAGTTCGACCAACATGCCCAGTCCATCAGAGCTCACTCTCTGAAGCATAATTTGAATACTTGTCAGTTCAGTTCGAACAAGGACTTCAGTGTCTGGTACCTTACCCTGCCAGGTGATCCTCAGAATCTTCCTAAGGCAGTTCAAATGGAAGCGGTTCTGTTTGCTGGCATGGTGCTGCTAGATTGTCCATGTTTCACAGGCATACACCAATGAAGTCAGCACAATGGCTCTGTAGACCTTCAATTTGGTAGTCAGTCTAATACCTCTTCTCTCCCAAACTTTTCTTCAGAACCTCCCAAACACTGAGTTAGTTCTGGCAATAAGTGCATCAACCTCATTGTCAATGTGTACATCCCTGGAAACTATACTACCAAGTTAAGTGAGCTTAACCACAAAATTCAAAGCTTCTCCATTTGTTGTAACTGATGGTTCCATGTATGGATGGTGTAGTGGTGGCTGATGGAGCACCTGTGTTTTCTTGGTGTTAATTATTAGGGCAAAATTAGCACAGGCAGCAGAGAATTGATCCATACTATGTTGCATCTCAGCTAGAGAGACTGCACTGAGTGCACAATCATCTGCAAACAGAAAATGTACCAACACTCCCTCCACTTTGACCTGGGCTTGTGGCCTTTTCAAATTGAAGAACTTCCATCAGTACGGTAGTTGACCTTGATGCCATGTTCATCCTCATTGAAAGTATTTGTCAACATGACTGAAAACATCAATGCTCAAAAGCATGGGAGCAAGTACACAGCCCTGTTTCATTCTAATGGTGACTGGGAAGGCACGAGAACATTGTCTATTATCCAGAACCCAGGCAAGCATGCCATTATGAAATTGACATATAATATTGATGAACTTCTCCAGGCAATCAAATTTTGATCTAATTTTCCATAAGCCAACTAACAGTGTCAAAGGCCTTGGTCAGATCTACAGATGTGTATAGACCTCTGTTCTGCTCCTGGCATTTCTCTTGGAGCTGTCGGGCAGCAAACACCATATCGACTGTTCCTTGGCCTTTTCTGAAGCCACACTGGCTCTCAGGTATATGACCATCTTCCAGGTGAAGGATCAGCCTATTAAGGAGGACTCTAGCAAGACTATTGCCAGCAATAACTAAGAGAGAGAGATCCCCCTGTGATTGTTTCAGGACAATCTATTCCCTTTACCCTTATAGAGATGGACAATGGAGGCATCCTTGAACTCCTGGGAGATCACATCCTCTTGCCATATAACCTGGAAAATTTTAGTCAGCTTTTGTATGAGCAATAGTTCCTCTCCTTGTAAATCTCAGCTGGAATAGAATCAGCACCATGTGCTTTGTCACATGAAGGAAACCTAATGGCCCTTAAAACCTTTTCTTCAGTTGGAAGTTCAGCTAAGGAAGGATTGACTTCAACCGGAGGTAAACAGTCAATGGCCTCAGCATTGATTGATGATGGTCTGTTAGAACACTATGGAAGTGTTCAGCCAATCTCTCTAGAATCATGTCCTTATCACTAATCAATGTGGCTCCATCAGCACTGAGTAATTGTGATGCATCATAGGTTTTTGGTCCATAAATAGCTTTCAGGGAATCATAAAAGTATATCATGTAAATATAATATAAATATAGCTTATAAATATATGTTTGTACTTATAAACATACAAATATATCTATGAATATATAAATATATTTAGAAATATAATATAAATATATTATCATATTTTTTATAAAATATAAATAACATATAGCATATTATATATGTATATATACATACATGTGTATGTGTATATATATATATACATATATATAACCTTATGTGATCCTCACAACAGCCTTATCAACTACTCTTATTACTCCAATTTTATAAATGAAGATAGAGAGACAGAGAGATTTTGTGACTTTCTCAGGGTCAGGCTGGTAAGTGTTTGAGCCTAAGGTCCTTCTGTCTCCAAGTCCAGCATTCTACTCCACATAGCTGACAGGCACTGGGGAAATCATGGGATGTAGGTGACTGGTGTTCTCAGGTGCTGCATCAGGGAGCATATGTTCTAGCAGAATTTACTAAGCTGGAT